>NW_019379862.1:1285787-1298648 GCF_000648655.2 Copidosoma floridanum | reverse complement strand
TTGTAATCTAGTTGATTGCTAACACTTTTTCCCGAATGTAAAGGAAAAACGGAAAATAACCCTTCCCTTTTTCTTGACTCGGAGAGAGAGTCCGTATGCCTGCCTCCAATAGGGGTAACAGAGTTCTGATTCCCCAGGGTACCATGAGACGACTCCCTCTCCAACTACTAGCAGCAGAAAAACATGTTTACCAAAATCATACCAAAATTCCGCATTATTCTCGTAACATTATAAACATTCAAACTACCGGTAAAACAAATGATGTTAACTCACAACAGGCAAAGCACTAGTATTCTAAAAACTGCTATTCTTATTATCATTATTATGAATATTATCATTGCTATTAAACCTATTATTATTATTATTATTATTATTATTATTATTATTGTTATTGTTATTGTTATTACTATTATTATAAATACCAACGCTAATTATAAGTTAGTGCGGCCGCAGCCACCGTTTTGGCGCTTAAGTAGTAGTATTAACTAACAACTCACCGATCGTTTGTTCACCCTAGCACCAACCGAATTGTTAAGCGATTTTCACCGCTCTTTTTGCAATGAGCTTAGCTGAACGAACAACCGATGGTAAGCATTAGTAAATATTAACAATACCTTGTCGTAATGTTAGGGTTAAAATATATTGAAATTCTGTCAACTTTTGATGTAAAAGAGAAAGGAAGGGCATGAGTAAGTGAATCACCTTCCCTTCTCTTGACGCACAGAGGAGAACAAGCCGGATGTGGGATGTGCCAATTTCTGAGTGGCTAAACTAAAGCAGTTCTAGCCAATTAGATTTTTGGCTATTATCATTTCCAGGAGGCCAGTGGTTCTCCCCAAATGTGACTGGCAAACTTGTGGGAAATTCAAATCGGCAATGTGGTGCAAGACGCAAATACCCAGATAACTCGACACAATTACATGCACAATAACTTAATAAACTAATCCCAAGCCATTTAACCCAATAACCCGATGGGCCAATAAGAAGCCTCATGAGTTTAAATAAATAATAAAATTTATTAATTAACAAAGCAAGCGCCAATCCCCACAGGACCCAAGGCACTCACTGGTTGCTTTAATTATTTATGATTAATAAAATAATACCGCAAGTGCCTACCCCCACACAACCAAGGGAGCTTACTGGTTGCTTTAATTATTTATGATTAATAGAATAATACCACAAGCGCCTACCCCCACACAACCAGGGGTGGTTACTGGCCACTATAAATATTTAAAATCAATTGAATAATGCAAGCCTTTCGGGTCATGTGGGGATTAGCGTTCACATTATTCTATTTTTTGCAAATAATCAAAGCAACCAGTAGGTGCCCCGGATCACGTGGAAATAGGAGCTTGCATTATTATTTTATTTATAGTAATTTTAGTAAGTGACCAGTCATCCACCCTGGTTGTGTGGGGATAGGTGCTTGCGGCATTATTTTATTAATCATAAATACCTAAAGCAACTAGTAAGCACCCCATGGTTGTGTGGGGATAGGCGCTTGCGGTATTATTTTATTTATAGTAATTGAAGTAAGCGACCAGTAAGTGCCCCTTGTTGTGTGGGGATGAGAGCTTGCATTATTATTTTATTAATAGTAATTTAAATAAGTGACCAGTAAGTGACTCTTGTTGTGTGGGGATAGGTGCTTGCAGCATTATTTTATTATTCATAAATAATTAAAGCAACCAGTAAGCTCCCCTGGTTGTGTGGGGACAGGCGCTTCCGGTATTGTTTTATTAATCAGAAATAATTAAAGCAACCAGTAAGTGCCTTGGGTCCTGTGGGGATTGGTGCTTGGTTTGTTAATCAATAAGTTTTATTATTTATTCAAACTCACGAGGCTGCTTATTGGCCCATTGGGTTATTGGGTTAAATGGCTTGAGATTATTTTATTAAGTTATTGTGCAAGTAATTGTGTCGATTTATCTGGGTATTTGCGTCTTGCACCACATTGCCAATTTGAATTTCCCACAAGTTTGCCAGTCACATTTGGGGAGAACCACTGGCCTCCTCCCCCCTTCTATTCAGCTTTTGCATTTTTCTTAATAGGTTCTGTAGCTTTGTGTAGGTCCTAGTGAAAAAAATGCAAAATCATATCCTCCTCACCCAACTCTGTATGAGCAGCGCTTTCAAAAGTGACTGCCGAACTTGCGGGAAATTCAAATTGGCTATATGGAGCAAGACGCTAAACCCCAGATAACTCGACAACATTCCATACACCATAACTTGATAAATTAATCCTAAGCTATTTAACTCAATAACCCAACGTGCCCAAAAGCAGTATCAGAAGCTTTAATAATTTAAAAAATACATTAAACAATAACGCAAGCGCCAATCCCTACACAACCTGGGGCGCTTTCTGGTTGCTTTAATTATTTATAATAAACAAAACAATAACGCAAGCACCAATCACCACACAACCCAAGGCGCGTACCGGTCGCTTTGTTAATTAGTATGGTAAATAGAATAACACAAGTGCCAATCACGACACAACCCGGGCCGCTTACTGGTCGCTCTGTTGAATAATATAATGAATTCATAGTTATTAATTAATAAAGCGACCAGTAAGCGCCCTGGGTTGTGTGGTGATTGGGGCTTGTGTTATTTTATTTATCATGTTAATTAACAAATTGACCAGTAAGCGCCCCGGGTTATGTGGTGATTGGCGCTTGTGTTATTTTATTTATCATATTAATTAAAAAAGCGACCAGTAAGCGCCTCGGGTTGTGTGGGGATTGGCCCTTGCGTTATTGTTTTATTTATTATAAATAATTAAAGCAACCAGAAAGCACTCCAGGTTGTGTGAGGATTGGCGCTTGCTCTACTTTATTTATTTTATTAATAATTAAAGCGACCAGAAAGCGCCCCAGGTTGTGACGGGATTGGCGCTTGCGTTATTGTTTAATGTATTTTATCAATTATTAAAGCTTGTGATACTGATTTTGGGTGCGTTGGGTTATTGGGTTAAATAGCTTAGGATTAATTTATTAAGTTATGGTGTATGAAATGTTGTCGAGTTATCTGGGGTTTTGCGTCTTGCTCCATATAGCTAATTTGAATTTCCCGCAAGTTCGGCAGTCACTTTTGAGAGCGCTGCCAATGAGCAGTCTATTCTTTAAATGTCTATGTATATATCTTAATTTAATAATTAGATGCGTGAAATAGGTTTTAGTGTCAACCATAGACATATAGGAAAAATAGACTGCTCGTTCTCATGTTCAGCGCTGAAGCACAAGTAGACAACACAACAGTGAACGTGGGTATCTATCTCTCTTGCACATCCTGACCTTTGGCAATGTGCGAGAGAGACAGATATCCACGTTTGACGCTGTGTCTCCTTCTACTTGTGCTCAAGCGCTGTACAAAAGAACGAGCAGTCTTTTTTTCTTATATGTTCATGGTTTAAACTTTGGCCAATTCGCTTTATTGTACAGGCTCTTCGGCGTTATGTTATAGAGTAGTGAGTAGTCACATTTCTCTCCAACATGGTGTTACGATGGAAGGCGCAGTCCAGCACGAAAAAAAGACCTTGGAACTCGGAACGATATGCCTTGATTTTTAGGCCGTAGCCACCTAGACGCGTCCGACCACGTCCGTACACGTTTGACGTCCGTGAAAATTGCGCCTAGTTCTTTGCTGCCAATTTTAAATAAACTAACTCCCTAATACATCCCGTATTTTAACACTTTTTTTGTAGTTTATTTAAGGTTTGCACGTTGGCAGTGAAGAACTAGGGTACTGGGCACGATTTCGACGGACATCAAACGCGTGTGGGCACGGTCCGACGCATAGTTGTATAAGAAAGAGACATAACGTTGAATGCGGGTATCTGTCACTTTTGCACTTCGCCAATGGTAAGGATGTTGCATTAACCGAACCTAGTTTACAGACCCCCACCCCATCGTTGTCAATGTGCAAGAAAGACAGATATTCTCGCTCACTGCTGTGTCTCTTTCTACTCCTACTTCAGCCCGAGTAGAAATTTAAAGTGGTCGAAAACTGGGCCCAAGCTTGGCTGCCATGCTGCATACCTTGGACGCAGCTTGGCACCTGACTTGGCCTCCAGGTGGTTGGTAATACGGCATTGACTTGGGCACAGCTTGGCCTGACATGGCATGACATTTGCCCAGTAATCAATCACTTTCGTCTGTAGATCTGTATAATACAGGGACGTCTATACCTTAGTATACAAATATGGTATGATGTGCGTGCGCTTAGAAAACACATGAATATACATACAAACTTATATGTTTGTATATATATGTCCAATATCAGTGCAGATAAAAGTGGGCGATTACTGGGCAAAAGTCATGCCAAGTTAGGCCAAGCTGCGTCCAAGTCAGTGCCGTATTACAAACCCACCTCCGGCCAGGCTTGGTTGCTTGATTTCGACCATGCGCTTAAGCTGGGCTGCCCACTTTTATTTCTACTCGGAAGCGGCGTATACAGGAACGAGCAGTCTACACTTCTTGTATGCTGAAAGGCCACACAAGCGCCTATCACCCAAGTCCAAAGTCCCCAGAGCGCTTACTGGCTTATTTATTTATTAATAAAACGTTACATTAATAACACAAGCGCCCATCAGCCAATGACCTGTAGAGCTTACTGGCCACTCTATCAAATGAATAATTATTAACTAATAACACAAGCGCCTGTCACCCGATGACTCAGGGCGCTTACTGGCTACTTTGTTGAATAAATACTGATTAACCGATAACGCAAGTGCACTGAGAAAGATTTAGCGCCATCAGAGTACCACCGGTAGTACAGTGATAGTTCGGAAGTTTAGTGCGTCAGCAATACCAGTTGAGACGAGAGCTGCACAAGACCTGAATGGGTATATGCGGTGCACCTAACCTATGGTATTTACGTCGAACCACACTATAGGTAACGCTACTATACTTGGGCTCGTACGTGCGCTGTTCCGACTGGGATACCTGGCATACCTGCTATCCCAGTAGTCAGAGACAGTAGACTAATCGTGATTTTATACAGCTGCTGTAGGGGGAGAGACAACTGCAGCACCAAATCTTTCTCAGTGTGCCTATCACCTGCTGACCCGGAGAGCTTACTGGCCTTTCTATTCAATAAATAATTATTATTAACTTATAACACAAGTGCCTATTAACCGATGACCGGGGGCACTTATTGGCCACATTAGTTAATAATAAAATGTCAGTTGATAACACGTATCAGCAAGTTAACATTTTGATAAATTGTCCAATACGACAAACATAGTTGGTAATTGGCGCTTTTGTTATTAATAAACACTTTATTATTTAGTGCTGGCCAGTAAGCGCCCTGGGTCATCGGGTGATAGGTTCTCATGTTATTAGTTTATAATTATTTATTTAATAGAGTGGCCAGTAAGTTTTCCGGGTCATTGGGTGATAGGCGCGTATGTTCTTAATGAAACGTTTTATTAATAATTAAAGTTGCCAGTAACCGCCCTGGGGACTTGGACGATAGGCGCTTGTGTTGGCTTTTGGCAAACAGCGAATTGAAAACGTTTTGAACGCGATACAACTTTCATACAAGATCTATTACCATTCCTGCATCATGCGACCGACTGATCAACTACAAAAAAGCGTACCCCTAGCCCCTAGGGAAATAGATATACTTCCTTGAGGAATGGGACCGACCTAGCGTCTCTTAAAAAACGTATTGGATGAACTAGCTTTGTTCGGGAGCTCAAATCTGGTGACATAATGGTGACTTCTGGTGTCTTATTTTCGGCCATTGTCAATAATAAGACACCGGAAGTCACCATTATGTCACCGGATTTGAGCTCCCGAACAAAGCCACTGGATCCTTGATGTGAATGTGTTATTATGTTCTGGTCTGGATCATGGTGTAAGAATAGACAGGTGGGCCGAAGGCCTACCTCAACGCATTGTAAAAAAAGTTCAGATTTTGTCGCAGTACCGATACTAGCCACCAGAGGGATCCGTGTCGTGCAGGCCATTGATAGTATGAAAATTTTTTTTTTCTTTTTTCTTTTTTTTTTTTATATAGTCATACTGACCATTATAAAAACTGCCTCTACTACTCGAAACCACCTAGCGGATTTTAGATGTACTGCGACACAAATTGGACTCGATAGAGATAGAGGCGGGCCTTCGGCCCACGTCTATTCTTACACCATGGTCTGGATGCATCGTGTATCCTTAGGCTGCAGTCACATGGAGCGCAATAGAGCGAGCAGGATAGGAATTTCTCCGTAAGCGGCTGTGTTAAGTCTGTTGCGCTGCAGGATGTCCCTATTGCGCGGCGCAATAGACTTAATGGAGAAATTCCTACCCTGCTCGCTCTATCGCGCTCCATGTGACTGCAGCCTTATCCTCAGCCCTTGTACCTGTAATTTAAAAAGTGCTTTCACCTTACAATAATGATGTGTGGTCGCTAGTAATGCTTGTAATAATCAATCGATTATATTTCTGAGTTGTGTAAGTAGTTGCCAAATTTTTTGAAACTTACGAGTTATTAAAAGTTTAAAATATAAACCCAACTTTTTGTGCGTTAATGAAAAAATGTAAATGGATAGTCCTTTCAACTAATCTCTATAATGGGGGATTCCTTGGAAGCTTCTGTTGAGTCGGCGGAAACTCAACATTCTAATGTTATCGATTTTGAAGTATTTGTAAACTACCTTCGCAAATCTGTAAGTGTCTTACATCCTGAAGAAGAAAATGCTCCACATGCTTTTAATTCAGCTCTTGAAGAAAAAAACAATTCGGAATGTATTAAGAAATTCATAAATGATTCTCAAGTTTGGGCTCTATGTATACAACGGATTTCTAGTAAAGGTAAATTTTTATGCTGCTACTCAGCAAAAATTAACTCATTTTTCAGTATACTATTATATTACAGTATTTTTTGAAACATTTCACAACAACTACTTTTGTGTTATCAATAATTATTATTAGTTTGAACTTCGTAAGTTGGTTCTTATGACGGTTAGTATGCCTACTGACAACACTTTTTAAAAATATCTTGTAGAAGAAGTATGATTGATTTACTTACTTATGTCTCGGGTAGGGAATGCTCCTTTTAGTATACTTCAAAAAGATCTACTAATGATGTTTAATGCTCATTTTAGTAGTCTTCAAAATCCCATCATTATTTTGGGACACCACTGAAACTGATTCCTTCTAAGTCATAGTTGGACCAAACTGCTCCTAATATTGTTAATCCAAATTATTAAGGAAATTTTATATTTTTTTATTAACTACGATTTTTTACGTGAAATTTATATTTCATGTAAAAGCCAAATTCTTTTTTAAATTATGTTATCCTACATACTATGCTGCAAGACTGTCATTTCCTATTGCTCCAAGCAACGAAAATTTCGTTTCTTTGCTCAGGATTATTGAAAAATCTCATACAACCTATGAGAGATATCAAAAAAAAAATCTCAGACAGAGAATATAGAAACACGTCCCTTCATGTACTATGAGATACATAAAGGGATGTGTTTCTATATTCTCTGCCTCAGATTACGTTCTTTTAATCTTTGTCCTGATTTCAGGTGTCGAATCATTGCCAACTACCTCTGATATAAAAGGGACTAGTGGTGGATATACCGTTTATATAAATACAAGTCATTATTTATTACATGACATGCGTTGTAGTTGAATCTTATATCTTTTGTCATAAATGCGTTGTAGTTGAATCTTATATCTTTTGTCATAAATGCGTTGTAGTTGAATCTTATATCTTTTGTCATAAATGCGTTGTAGTTGAATCTTATATCTTTTGTCATAAATGTGTTGTACATCCTATTATAAAAGGGAGGTAGCGACTAGTATTGAAATGAATGATTGATTATATCGAATTGAACCTGAGATTTTATCAAATGTGCTTAAGTTAGTTGAAAGTTGTAAGATTAGGCATAAGGTTTATCGTCACTTAACCATGTCTAATTCTACGAATGCAGTTGACATTTCATCTGTTTAAACTGATAGTAAATCCGTTTAATCTCAAAATTGTTTTCGAAAGAAACATTTTAGATAATATACGTAATCGAACTCGTAGATTATAAGATGAGTACTTAAGCTTGTCAAAGCTCTGTTGATCACCCCTAAAAAAGCGCTTAAATGTTATTTTGCAAGTATCTCGTAAACTGTACAAGAGAGAGAAAAAACACAAATGCTAGCTTGTAGAGCAGAAAATTTTCTATCGATTCAGCACTTTTACAACGTCTCGGAACAAGCAAAAATTTGAGAAATAAATTAATAAAGGTATTTTGCCTACCATACCAATAGAGTGAGTGACAGAAAGTGCGTGGACAAGCAGCTGTGTGTATCACCAGCTATTGTCGTCTGCATGTAGTATGAATATGGGTATAGATTGACGTGTTCGATAATTAAAATTTCGAATGTGTGGTAGAGTGGGTGAATCGGAGCAAGAGAAGCTTGAGCTAAAACCGCTCGACGGCCTCGCATTCATCAAGTACACTTTACTTACCCACGACGTCGAACCCGCGACTTAAGAAAGTTCGGTCGTTTTTCTGGGGGGTGGTGAGCGGGTATTCGGGGGCTCATATAAGACAACGTGTTAAAGTGAGTTGTACTAACCGTGCATGAAAATGTCCGCTCACTACATCACAGTTAATTTAATTGTGTTCAACTCGTCAATGCTCAACTCCAATAGTTCGTGTATAAAACTTAAAAATATGTTATTTGCACGATAAAAATTAACCTCAAAAAAGTAGACGGAGACTCAGTTTTCGTCAACAAAAGTGGGTTATAAATTTTCTAAAAACAAATTTTTTTTGGCACAGCATAATAGTTTGAGGTCTTAAGAAGGGCTAAGCCAAGTTTCAAATTATGGTTTTAAGTTTAACAAATTTTAGACGCAATTTTGTAAACAATCCTCGCTCCGTATGAAAAGACTAGCAGGCAGCAGACGATGCTCGGTTCTCTCCCACACACTTAGCATAGGACCCGCTCGTGACTTTGTATACGTTTGTACAGATATTTTTCCGAAATGCCTGATAAGGTACACATTTTTTGTTACAAGAGTCTTCCTTAGGAGCTAAGCTATTCATCCAAACTTTTTCCTCATCATGAATACATCTCTTGCCTCGACATTTGTGCAACAAAGGATGAATAATCGCTCTCCCCCGTAAAAGCAATGTTAGAAAATGATATTTCAGAAATTTTTTTCTTGAATATTCTGCTAGTAAAAAATATTTAAAAAATTCATGCGTACTTCCAGCATGTAAAGTACAACATTAATTTTTTTCAGCGAGTTAATACATCTCCTCAAAAACGATCGAATCTTCTAAAAGTTACATGCAATTTTTCAGTAATAAATGCAAACTTTGCAGAGCAAAATAATATTTACTGATCAAATAAACAGAACTATAAGTTACAAGAAACGTCAGTACATAAATTTAAAGGAGCGGCGTTGGCTCAGTGGTAAGCGTGCTTGTTACTGATATAACGCTGTTCTAGGAGTCGTGGGTTCGATTTCCGGTGAATGCAGATTTTTTCAAAAATTGTTTCTATCGCGAAAAGTTTCTATGTAACCCCGGCTTTTTCGGGGCGGGTTTTTCCGTGGAATTTTTCTTCAGCGTAATTCCATGATTTTTTCCTTGCCCCACAGGTCTTCGGACCTGGGTAAATGCGAAACAGTGTTAAAGCTATAGATAGGGATTAGCGGATCCAATGCGCCAGGCAGTGATCGCCGGCCGTACCGGCAAGAAGTGGTCACTGAAACATGGGGCTTCTCCGGGGATGCTAATTAGCCTGGATCCGATGCTTCGGCAGAGAGTGCCGGCTTAACCGGCGAGGAGTGGACGTCCTGGAAAATGGAGTCCTCTCCGGAGAAAGGCTACACAGTGGCGAGTAGACCCGATACACCGTCAGTGCAGAGAGTGTCAGCTTAACTGGCAAGGTGTTTCACCGGAGATACTCACACTGTGCCCATGGGTTCAGATATGGTATCAGTAAAAGGGTTGGAAATGGGTGCGGCAATATACCCTTACACATAGGTGGTGAGTGGGTGGCCCCGGTGACTAGGCCAGTAGGCTACAGCGGGAACCCGGTTGAAAAAAAAAAAAAAAAAGCATATAAATTTATAAAAATAATCCAGTAGCGATTGTCGAAAACAACGTATTAATTAGTACTTTTTATTACTGTTAGGCCTTATGTGAGTAATGCATTTTTTAATGAAGTTATTCCGGGATTGAGGGGTAACATCTTGTGTACAAAAAAAAATTTATTTTGTACCAAGGAAAAAAAAACCAGGTGTGGTTAAAGGTAAAACTTTGCAGGAAAGCCTGCCTACAGTACGATCTATGATTCAAAGTGTTACCCACGCTACTCGCGTACATTCCCCGTACTACAAGTTCGTCGGTTTTTGGATCAGCTGTGCGTTTATTTTGGTCCGCTACCAAGACATATTCTCACTCGTTGTAATTTAAAGTTAAATAATTTTTACTTTGTAACAATGCCACGGAAAGAGGCAAGTAAAATTAAAAATACTAGTTATCGATCAGACAGATGTTTTAATCCTTTAAATTTCAAACATCCAACAACAAACACTTCTGATTTGAGGACAGTGAATGAAAACCAACTTTTAAAACTGGACTTGGCAATTTTGTCAAATGCATTACAACAAAAAATTTGTTATTCTTGCCGCTTGACGTTATGAAAGTTGAAAAAAGAAGATACAAAAGAGAGTGAAAATGAACAACCAAAATTAGTACGTACAATAATGTGATTATTATATTGAGTTCAGACATACCTTACCTCTTGTAGAATTTTATGTCGATGTTTTAGTCTAATTTTTTTTTAGACGCTACAAAAGGAGGATTCTTCAAGTGAACAATCTGATATAAAAGTTGGGAGCAGTGACGGTACATCTGGATTTTCGGGAGATAATCCATCTTTGCAAAGTAAACGAGTGGATTTTTTCAACAAAGGATAAGGCTTCTTAGTATCTTCGCCCATCAAAAAACGAAAACTATCGTTGAAAAGGTATTTGAAAGAAAAATCAAAACAAATATCGTCCGTAATTGATCAAAAAAATTTTAATTTGAGCCGGGATGATCCAGATGATCTTGATGCAAATGACGACGAGTCCTCGATAGTAAGTGCTTTGCAGGAGAGTTTCAATACTTCGGCCGATCGCGTTCAAAAAATTAAAATTTTGACTATTTTCCGATCGTGGTCTTATAAAAAAAATTGAGGACACATTTTCTTCCGCAGCTCGTCACATGTTAGGCATAGCAAAAAATGTTGCTCGAGATAAGGGATTAATTGGGGATCCAAACCCAAAACAACATCCATCTTTAGATGATAACGTTATCGATACCATTGTTAGCTTGTACCAGTCTGACGACTACACTCAATATATGCCCGGAAAAAAAGATTACGTTTCGATAAAAGTAGACGGCAGATCGGTACCCATTCAAAAAGACTAGTATTAAATAATTTGAAAGAATTGTATGAAATTTTTACGAGTACGTATCCAGCTATGAAATGAAGTTTCTCAAAGTTTGCTAGCTTAAGGCTGAAATATTATGTTTTGGCAAGTGCTTCTGGTACTCACTCTGTTTTTGCATGTCCTATACATGAAAATGTTAGTTTATTAGTGAGTGTTTCCAATTTTAAATCACTTACTTCCGGTTGTGAGCTGCCTTTGATCAATGATAAGGATTGTTTGGATCGTATGGTATGCAAAAACAAAACGACTGATTGTTATTTAAATTCTTGTAAGAAGTGCCCAGGCGTAACGAATGTTATTGAGCAACTGGACGAAATTTTTGAAGAAAAATGTATTGAAATCGTTACCTACAAACAATGGGTTACGGTTGAAAGAATCTTATTGCAGACCCTAATATCTCTAGTTGATAAATTTTTACAGAAATGAAGTGAAGGTTTGCAAAAACTGTTGATTCATTTATTTTTGGTTAACAAACAAAGGGATTTTTTAAATGAGATGAAAAATAAACTGAGAGAAAACGAGTGTATCGTAATTTGCGACTTCTCAGAAAATTATGCTTTCATAATTCAAAATTCGGTTCAGGGTATACATTGGAACAACGATCAGTTAATCGTACACCCATTTTCAAGTTATTATAGGAATGACCTGCATGTATTAAAAATTTTAAGTTTTGTTTGCATTTCTGAATGCCTACATCATGACACTGTTGCCGTACATCTATATCAAAAGCAGTTGATTGAATTTATTAAAATAAATTTACCGTGTGTTAATAAAATAATATACATGTCTGACGGTGCGAGTGGACAGTATGAAAATAAAAAGAACTTTATTAATCTCACTCATCACTTTGAAGACTTTAGAATAGCAGCAGAGTGGCATTTTTTCCCCACTTCACATGGAAAAAAGCCATGCGACGGAATAGGCAGGACTGTAAAACCACTAACTGCCAGTGCAAGGCTTCAGAGAATTAACAATCCCATTCGAACGCCGCGAGAACTTTTTGATTGGGCCACAGAATCATTGCCAAATATTACTTGGCGTTATTCTACAAATGATGATTACGAAGAAGAAAGAAAATTAGTGTCAGAGAGATTTTTGAGAGCAACAACGATTAAGGGAACGCTAAAATATCATAGCATGGTGGTTCCACTATCTCGTCAAGAATTAGAAACGAGGCTGTTTTCTTTGCACGAAAAAACAAATATTGTGAAAATTTCCAAGTGACATAATTTTTTTATGAAACTGTATAAAAAGTTATACTTGTACATGAAAATTTTGTTACATCTGTAAATAAATATTAAGCAATCATAATCTTTACTTTTTTTTTTATTACACATTTTTATCAATTCAATAATATATAATTTCTTCAGTTATTATTGCTCATTTCCGTTTTACGAGTAAAAA
>NW_019379862.1:1271541-1284398 GCF_000648655.2 Copidosoma floridanum | reverse complement strand
CTCTCTGCAAAATTGGCATACCATACATTGACAATAATTTTGAAAAAATTTCAACCATGTTAAAACCCTACAATATTCACACTTACCCTCTTATTAACAATAAACTGCAGCATATCGTCCGCTTAGGAAAAGATACAACGAATAAACATAAACAGACAAATGTAGTATATAAGTTTTATTGTAAAAATTGTTTTGCATCATATGTGGGTGAAACAAAGCGAGCGGCGGAGGTCTGCATTAGTGAACATATGAAAAGTAAAAACTCTGATTCCGTTGTTTGTGCACACCAAATCAATTTTGATCATGAATTCGATTGGGATAACTTTAAAATCCTTGACAAAAAATCCAATTACAAAAAAAGAATTATTTCCAAAATGCTTTATACAAAACTCGACCAACACAATATCAATAGAAAGGAGGATGTGCTTTCCTCTAATAGAGCATACCTTTCTTTACTACGAAAGTTTAAATGTCCCGATTGAGTTCATCGGCCTTTACCGTCTACCTATGCGGCTCCGCCTATATAAGCGCTGGCTTGTTGTTGTAATTTATTGTCAGTCGATAGCACGACAGGTGACGAGTAAGTCAAATAAACTTACGAATTCTTCCGTACCTGCGGTAACAATTTACATCAAAATTTATTGTATTTTGTGTTTGAGCCTTCCAGATCACTCATTGTGTGTTTTTAATTTTAATTTTGTAGCCTGATGAGGCTGACGCATATTGTCAGCAAAACTTTGTGCATTAATAAATCAACGCAAGAAAATTTAAGTACACTTTACTTGTATTTATGTATTTTCTCAAATTTCGCCCCCAACGGATCACTGATCACTTAAAATTTTCAAATTCACCCTAGGGCACTGATATATACTAACAAACTACGTAATAAGTAATTAAGAGAATACATTAACCCTAGTATATTTGTTAGAAAGATTAAGTATGGTTTCTTTACACACCTTCTACTTCGGCGTTACACTGTTTTGCATCTAAATGCCTGTTTTAAAGGGAGGGCTTTGTACTGATTTCTTATAGAATGATTTCAGGTAACAGGTGGCATAACACCGATCGTTAAGCCAATGAGACATCCTTGGACTATAGTTTGCCATTCAAACTAGTAATACTGTCACAAGAAGAAGCTCAGAGAGGTATAAGTGACGTATGCACATACGGGCAATCAACTGCTAAGAAACAATCTAATTATGCAACTGAAAAGTGCCTCGTATTTTAACAGAATTCAACAAACCATTGGCACTGAATATAAAATAGATAACAGAAACAAAATCCAAGTGGCAACAAAGATCACAACAAAAAAGTAAAAGAAATGAACATTTTATGATAAGTTGTACTAACAGTAGCTTTAGGTTCTTATAAAAAATAAATAATAGTAACATCCAGCTGTTTGCAGTCAGACCTTAATCAGTGGTTTCTTGAAAACAATCACAAAATACATACCAGTTACAATAACTAATACTGTAATAATTATAGGAAAGTTAATATGCAGAAAGCAAGTAAAATTGCAAATTTTTTGTAATTTAAATATAGTTAAAAATGTATTCTCATCACTGAATTTTTTGAAAGCACTATGTATTATGTGTGTATATATATATATATATATAAGCGCGGTGGCTCAGTTGGCTAGGTCATGGATTGACATGCGGGAAACTGTGGTTCTATTCCCGGCTAGTGCGACTTTTCGGGCAAGTACCTATGTGATTTTTCACATGTGCTTTTTCACCACGCAATGCTCCTCGAGAAGGGTTTAGGCGACCATCTCGCAGCATAATTGCCTAATTTCCCCCTACCCCTCTCCTAGTAATGGGAGGCCTCCCATCCCTCTTCCCTTCCTTCTCCCAAGTGCTAAGTATCCATAGTGGTGCCCTTATCAAAGGAGCTGGACGTAGAGCACTATGACTGATACGTAGAGGACGTGCAGGAGAGTAGCGCGGCATGGCTAGAAAATATATATTGGGGTGAGGGGAAGTGTGTAGAGGACTGACGGTGAGGGCGACAGGGTAACGGGGGAAACTTAGGAGGAAGAGACTGCCGGTAAGCCACTTCCGTTTTATGAAATCTGTCGTTTTTAAAATTCCAGCCCCCCGAGTACGCGACATAAAGAACTTCGTTCCAAAAAACTTCACTAATCTCACTTATCAGTTTGAAGACTTTAAAATTGCAGCAGAGTGAAATATTTTTCCTACTTCACATGGAAAGGAGCCACGCAACAGATTAGGTGCGACTGTAAAACGACTTGCTGCCAGAACAAGTCTTCAGACAATTAACAATTCCATTCGAGTACCGCAAGAACTTTTTGATTGGGCCACAGAATCCCTGCCAAATATTACTTGTCGTTATTTTACAAATGATAATTACGAAGAAAAAAGAAAATTAGTGTCAGAGAGATTTTTTAGAGCAACAACGATTAAGGAAACGCCAAAATATCAAAGCATGGTTCCACTATCTCGTCAAGAATTAGAAGCGAGGCTGTTTTCTTTGCACGAAAAAACAAATATTGTGAAAATTTTCAAGTGAGATAATTTTGTTATGAAACTGTAAAAAAAGTTTAACTTGTCCATGAAAACTTTGTTAGATTTACAAATAAATATTAAGCAATCATAATGTTTACGTGGTTTTTTATTACACATTTTTATCAATTCAATAAAATATAATTTCTTCAGTTATTATTGCTCATTTCCGTTTTACGAGTAAAAAGTTACTCTTAATAAATGATGAAATGGGGATTTCTCGCTTTTTTTCATGGTAATACAAAATTTTGAGGTTACACTGACAAATGGTAAATACAAAAGCTGTAGATCTTTCAACTATCTACAACTTTTACGTTTAACTTTTTTTGATACGAGGTACAGATTTCATTTTATACTCAAAAAACAGTTTTTTATACCATTACGTGCTACATAGATTAATATTTTAACAATAACAATTAAAAAGTCTCCATATTTTAAAAACATGATTTTAACGTAAAATTTGACGCAGAGTACGGTGGTAATAATAAAAACTCGATTTATTTTGGGGGCAATTGTTAAAAATCGATTAAAACAGTTTAATTGTTATTAACAACATTAATTTGTTGATCATTTTTTTTTCTTAAAGTTAAACTCTTTAGGTACAAAAGTTCCATTGGTGAAAATTTTGTAGCTCTTAAGGATTCGGAGCTATTCATTGTTTAAAATGAGTCCCCAACTACTATTATGAAATTTGTTGTAACTTATAAAGTCGATGATAGGCGATAAAAAAAAATTCCTCGGACACGTATCTCTTACTTTTCGATATAGTAACTGGAAAAAAATTTTCAGCTGAATCAGAGAGGTGGAGGTGAAAATCCGTTCGATTTGTAGAAGAATTACCCATAGGTAGAATTAAATTTTAATCTAAATTAGTACTTGAAACTAAGGTTTTTATATTTCAGCGCCACGACTTTCTTTTTCGACTTTTTATCTTGCAAATATCTTGTAAACTATTGATCCGCAAATAATAATTCAAGTGGGGAATAAATCCGACAGTGAGAAGGAATCGTTGAAGCCCTGAATGGTTGCAAAATTATAATATCCAATATTTACAGGCGCTAGCTTCACAAGTCTCCTTTGCAGAGAGAGTTTCTACGTGCATGCACACATACATACACACCTCCGGCTTTCTGCAGTATAATACAGTGGTTTCTTAATATGTTTATGCCTATTTCTGTAGAAAAGTGCGCCTGTTCTTATCTCTTTCTTTCTTTCTTTCGTCTCCCCGCCACACATTTAGTCTGATGCGCATATGCGCTACTCTCATGTCCCGGTCCCCACTCTCCCCTCGCCAACAAGAACTGGATGGACACTTTTGCGTTGCATCAGCTGGTTTTACTCACCACTAGATTTACAATACGCGGCTATAGAAGTTTTACTTCAAAAAATCATTTTCTCTGTTTGAAAATAATTCAACATTACTTAAGAAGCTCAATTTTCTGTACGTCGTTTAAAGATTTTGTCGAAGAAATAGTAAAAACAGAATTTGAAATAAATGAAGATAGAGTGCGAGAAAATTTTTTACAAATTTCATTGAAGGAAACCAAAAAAATTATTTTTTACTTGTATGACGCCCAGTACGAAAATGGCAGCAACGTCAATGAATTGTGGCACAAGCTTTTCTGCAAATCGGCAAATTTTTCTAAAAAACTGATTTCGATAGCCATGCTTCCATCAACTAGAGAGGCTCTCAAAGAACACGCAAAGTGCGTTCACACGCAAGTCCACCGATGGCTGTTAAAATGTTTGAAACCTTCACATTGTGGATTGAAAAATACGATAACTATATTGTTTCTTATAATGACAACACAAAAGTCAGCTGCTGATGAACTCTTGCGTCAGGTATGCAGTGTAATATTGTATTATTTAGCATGGATAAAAATAGGTTTTTAAATATTTTATGATTTTTTCAACTGATATTCTGCGCTTGTCGATCTAATTGTCGCCCTAAATTGTGTGCCTGTAGAAAAGCAGGTGTGCTGTGTACGCGAATTTGTAGAAATTTCTACAGGGATAGTCAGCTCACATTTACACTATGAACACTGTAACGATGATGTGCTTAATGCGGTTGTCGAGTTTGAAGAGCCAATATCTGATGATAATCAAGAATGTGAGACTCTTTCTAGCAATACAGACATTACGGACTCAACGAAAAACAACATTTGTGACTTGAACAGCAAATAAGCACATAATATAGCTTTATTAGCAAGAGCGAAGTAATACTGATAAGAACGTGTTTTTTCGGTATTTTATACTACTGTGAACATTTTTGAGTAAATCAACTGTTTTCAAATCATTTTATTGTCTTATGTATGTTACGTCCGAGCTTCTACAAGTGAAGGGTGGAACTCGTAGATTCGTTCTACAAACAAATAAATTTAATTTTTGTTCGTCAAGAACCAGCCGTTGATCCGGCATCGTAGTGTTAGGTTTCACCGAGCGAGATGTATGGAGTGGTGTACGCCGAGATGGCGTTGTCTTATTGTTAGAGTTTATCTCTTATGTCATACGTTAGTAGCATATCTTATTTGTCTTTTTATCTCGCGTCCTTGTAAAGGTCATTGTCACACGTTGTCTATTCAATTTTTCCTTGATATTCAATTTATTCATCATTATTATTTATTATTATTACGTACTTACCCCATTGGGGTTGGTAAGGAAGAACGGGTTTACAATACAACTACCTGTACTCCTTTTACAATTCTTTGTCTTTGTCTTACTTTATTTTGCTTTCATTTTGCTTTTATTTTCTTATATTATTTTTAGTTTCGTAATTCATAGTGTCAAACTTTAAACTATCTTTTGACTACCTCTAATCAAAGATTGTATTTTCTACCTATACTTTACTTTACTTTATTTACTTTGCTTTATTTTACTTAAATCTCGTCATAACGCCGATTCAAAAATTCAAATATTCAAAAATTCAAAAATTCTAAATATTAAAAAATTCTAAATTTAAAAATTACATTTAATTACTATAAGTTACCACAACTAAAAATTATTAAAATTTCAAACTTATAAAACTCTTATTAAGACACTTATTAAAATTATAGAAATTTTTATTGAAATCCATTAAATCTTTTTGTCACAAATAACACTCGTTACATTAGCCTCTGCATAACTGTTCACTGACTTAAACTTCTTTGACTTTACCACTCTTTCATCACGCACTTAGCCACTTTTTACCACTTTAATCCTCACTTTCCCTCTCCTCTATCGTGCATGCCTCTGCTTCTCTCTTTTTGGTCACCTCTCATCATTGGCCCTATATTGTCCTGTTCAGCCTGCTGCCACTGTCCTCCTCTCTCTTCTCTCTTCTCACTCCTTGCTTTCCCTGCCCCTCTCGCTTTGCGCAAGCTTCTTCCCTTTGTCTCCCGATCATACCTTTGAGCTCTTCTTCGCTTGTTACTTCTTGCTTTTTCACTATCTCCTTGATGTCTCTCTCCACATCCCATGCCCAGGTCTCCCAGAATTTCTTTCCCTCCTCGAGCCATTCTAGCCTTTCTTTAATTCCTGACAGTTTCCTATTTATTTCTACTCTATCCACCTCTCTCTTTTTCTCCAACCTTTGTTGCTTTTCCTCGATGATCTTCTTCTCCTTTTCTCTTTCTCTCCCTATGTTCGCAGCGAACGCTTTGACTCGAAACAGTCCTCTTTCCACCTCTTTCATTCACTCACCTAGATCGCCTTTCTCATCTTTCTCCAGAAACTTCTTGATCTCCTACTTTCTTTCCCTCTCCCAGCTTGTTTGCTCGTCCATTCTTTCTTATCTACTTTTCTCTCGTTCTTCACGCCTGCTGTTTTGCGACTCTTACCACGTGCTTTTGCTGGTCGGCTCGTGACTTCTTCCCACTCTTTTCTCTTTTCTATATAGGTCTGTTCTGCTCTGCTTCTTGCTGTACCGGATCACTGCTCTTTTCTTCTCCCCTGTGATTGGTGTCGGCCCCTTTCTTTTCTAGCTGGTCTGAACTTCCTTATCCTGTGTAGTATTTCGGAACGCCTGTTTTCTCCTTCTCTCTATCTCTTTAAGAATCAGAAGGCCTCTCCTCATCTCATCTAGTGCTTCTTTGACTGTATAGCCAGATTTGTATTTTTCATAATACTGTACCACATGTTGTATTGACTATGCTTCTGTATTACACAATCTGCATTGATTTCCTCTCTCTTCCTTCCAGTGCTGTCTGTTTTTTACCTCATTTCCACATCTAAACCTTGCAATCATTATTTTATCCTTTGCCTCTAGGTACGACCTTGCATATTCGGGCATGTCTTTTGATTCCGTTAGTAACTCTTTGTAGAATGTATTGTATCTCGACTCCTCTGTTTTTTTCCTTCTCTGTATCTTTTCTTCAGCTTCGATGTCTTTTTCTACCTGTATATGCAGTCTGTCTTCTCTTCTAAGCTCTTCTACATCCTCGTTGCCTCTCAGAGTCTTCTCCAGCGTTTTTCTCTTCAGTCTCGCCCAGCTTTCTGCTTGCGTGAGTGACCCTACTCTCTCCTTCTTTTTAATACACTCTTTTACTAGGTGTTTTTCTGATTTTCTCGCTTTCTCTTCGTACCTTACTGATCTCACTGTTGCTTTGTTTCTGCAGCTCCTTTGTTTTGTCTCCTCCTGTAATATCTAGTTGGTCGTGTTCCTGTCCAGCCTTAAAATCCACTTTGCGTATTTCCTTCTGGACCCCTCCATTCCGTCTTCATCTTTGTAGCCCCATATCTCTGCTCCAAAGAGTTCTATACTCTCGACCAATGCATCGTACATCCTGCATCTTCTTCGTAGTTCTTCTCTGAAAATTATCTCTCCAATGCTCCAGGTCTTTTTCATAGCTACCATTGCCTTTTTCTTTCTCTCTCTCAGATGTTTGACTGCCTTGCCATTCTTTTGTAAGACATAACTTAAGTATTTGAATTCCCCTACTTCCTCTATCTGCTCATCATTCCACTTCCATACTCTACTTGCTTTTCTCTTGGATTTCTCTAACACCATTATTTTTGTCTTTCCGATGCTTACTGTTAAATCCTTAATTGTTGTGTATTTTCTGAACTGCTTTAGCATGTCTCTCATGCCCTCCTCGTCTTCTGCTAGTAGCACTATGTCATCTGCATATATTATTGTTCTAACCTTTTTCTTACCTATGACTATACCTCCTACTCTTTTGCTTTCTAAAAACTCTTATAGGTCTGCTATACATATATTAAATAGCGTCGGGCTCATTCGGCATCCTTGTCTAACTTGCTTTACTGTCCAGAACTCCCCTGAGATCTCGTTTCCCACTTTAACTTTGCACCATGTTTGCAGTATGTTTCCTCATATATTTTCAGAACTCTCTTATTCAGCACCTTGTTGCTGCTTAATCTTTCTAGATTTTCTTTTAGCTTGCTCTTGTTTAGGCTATCAAACGCTTCTTTTAAGTCTGCAAAGCAGACATACATCTTTCCTCCTTTCTTGCTTAGTCTCACGTCTGCTGCATGGTTGAGTATGTAAATCGCATCTATCACTCCTCTTCTTTTCCTAAAGCCAAACTGGCTCTCCTGCAGCTTATGATCTACTTCTTTTATCAACCTGTCATTGAGCAGCCCTGCGTATATTTTGTAGGCTGTGTCTAGCAGCGTGATTCCTCTGTAGTTTTCTACTCTCTCTTTCTCTCCTCTCTTAAATATCGGAAATATGAGTCCTATTTTTCATCGTGCCAATATGTTTCCTTCCTTCCATATTTTTTGTAACCACTCAAGAAAAGTCTCCCTTATTGTCACTGGCACCTTAATCCACACCTCATTTTCTGACTCGTCTTCACCTGGTGCATTCCTGCTCAAATTTCTTATCGTCTTGATTACCCTTTCTCTCGTAAAAGGTTCCTCTGTCGTAGGTCCTCTAATTCCTGCTTCTCCATCATCTGCTAGCTTCTCTATCGTTCTTCTCTCTTTCCCCGCCAACCTTCTGGCGAAGTGCCCCTTCCAAGTGTAATACCTCCTGTCTTTCTTCTATATTTATTTATGTACTGCCATGCTTCCTTTTCTGTCTTTATCTGTTAGATTTTACTCAACTCTTCTGCCTTTTATATTTTTTTCTTTTCTGCGCACCATTTCCTATATTCTATCTTTCTTATTCTGTATTCTTCTTGGTTCAGCTCACCTTTTCTCCAGTCCCTCAAGGTTTTTCTCAATATTCTCTTCCGCTGGTCCCACTCTTTGTCATGCCATGGTCTTTTCCTTAACCCCACCTGTTTCACCACCCTCTCTACTTTGGGTATGGCTTGTTCGACTTGTCCAATATTTCTTGCACCCTCTTGTCGTTGCTACTTTCTTGTGCCTTCCAATTTTCACACTTTTTGTGATAGGTCTCTGTGAGCTCTTCGTTCCGTATCCTCTCTTTCACAACCCTACCTAACGTTGAGTCCCCCTCATTTGCCTCCTCTCCCATGGACTGACCTGTACTTATTTCTGCGACCAGCGGAAGGTGATCAGAGTCCGCTCTTATCCCTATAATGAAATTCTCAAGTTTCTCACCCCCCTCTGGATTAGTTATAATGTAGTCAATCGTGCTGCTACCACTCTCCCCTATATATGTGTATTCTCCAGTCTCTTCTCCTGACCCACTCATTATTGCCCATCCTTTCTCTTCTAATTCATTCACCACGGTCTTTCCTTCGCTATTCACTACTCTGTCTTTTGCTTTCCTGATCATTGTCTCACCTTCTGAATTTAGTGGGCCCCCTAGACTGCCTGTCCTCGCGTTCCAGTCACCTCCGATCAGAAGCCTCCGTCCTGGTTCCCATTCATCCTCTTCTAGCGTTCTCATCGATTCTTTAACTCCCTGACTATATACCAATATTATTTTGCACTTTTCACTGTCCACTGTCCCTGCCCCACTTATCACTTTACTTCCTACGCATTCACAGATTTCACTTTTCACTAGACTCATTTTTCTTACCCCGTATAACATGCCGCCGCTCGCCCTCCCTTTCTTATGCTCTCTGATTGCTTCTGCATGCCACCATTCAAAGTTCCTCCTCAATGCCCCACTTCTTTGCTTCTGTTAGCCCTACCACGTCAAACCCCTCTATATACCTCCAATAATCATTGTCTTTATTTGCTAAGACAGCCACATTCCAGAAGCACACCCTGACCCTTCTTTCTTCTCCTCCCTCTTCTCCTATGCCCCATGATCTCTTCTCTGTCTCTCTTTCTTCTGCTCTCAGACAACTGGATCTTTCATCCTATCTGAACAACTTGTCTCCTAAACAGCATTTTATGTAACCGAGCTGTGGAGGGAGAGCTCCCACTACCGTACCTTTAACCTAAGCCCCACTCTCTTTCACAGCTTAAATACAATCTAATAATTATAAATACCGTAGCTGTTGCAGTCGAATTGACAAACTCTTTTGCCCTCCTCATTGAATCTGATAAACTCAGGTTCAAGACACGCTGTCGCGGAATTTTTTTTTTTTTTTTTACTACTTATACTTGAGATTTTTTTCTGCTTTATTTTAATGCTGCAAATTAATATAAAATCACTATTTACGGTTTTCATTTTTGCTTATGTATTACATAAAAACTGTTTCTCTATTCATGCGAAATATTTTGTTTAGAAATAAAGAGTAATAATTAAGTAAAAAATAATACTGTTTCCACTTCACCTTGCGGTAAGTATCTTGGTGATTTTTTTTTTTATAAAAAATTATAAATTATTATAATGACTAAGAAGTTTAAAAGGAATGATTTAAATTGGAATAATATTTGAAAGAATTGTTTATTATTTGACGACTACTGTAGCTCTTAATTTTTTCTTCAAATTATTCTCCACGCAGGCCTATTCCACTCGTTATTTTACCTGTATTCAAAGAGTATTAACTTGATGGTAAAAAAAAGGTTGATCGCAACAGATGAAATACTGATGTATATTACAAAATGTAAGTATAAATAAGCTTAATTAGATTGTAGAATAAAATTATATTTATATTATTGATTCAGACATTTAAAATCTATTAATAAATTATTTAAGCAGAACATCCAAATATGATTAGTTATTGAGTTTAGTAATAGCGCATTGACAAACATAACACTCATTATTACATGCACAAAAATCAAACGAAAAAAGCTAAAAGCAGATGTGAGTTAAAATATTTACAAGATTATTTACTTTGAGATTTATGTTTCCAAGTGATATCAACTTTATGTTTAAACCTTTTTGAATTTAATAAATCAAGATGATTTTTGTGTTTCTACAAAATGTAATGCAGTTAAACCACGGACAGAAAAACAAGACCGAATAAAACAAATTCCATCAAATAAATCCATTTTCATTTCATTTTTTTTTTTGCTTGACGTCGGTAACAATAGAAAAAACTCTTTTAGGCTAAGCATTAGAGTGCGGCAAAGTTAGAATAGCTTGGACTAATATTTGTAAATTTGGAAATAATAAAATACTGTTTTCAGAACGCATGTTAACGATTTTATTCCAAAAAATATTGACTCCTAACTGACACAATTGTTCTCCATCGTTAACAAAGTATGACGGAAATAACGCGATTTTATTTTTTCATAATTCCTAGTTTGCATCACTGTAAAGAAAAGACCTTTTAAGATCTTGAGCTACATTCGGATTTTTACTGCAAAACTTAATGCTCAAAACATTTGCAAGTTGTAGAAAATAACACGGGACGCGGAATGAATATACATCATCAAAACGAACAACTCGCCATCAGTTATTACAAGTGGAGGTGGTCTATGCTAAAAATTACTTAAGGAAAAAAGATCAGAAAGGAGTAGTCAACTAATAACATTTTTTTCTCCTCATTCCGATGTTCTATATTTCTTTCCAACTTAGTAATAATTTTTATAGAAAAATTTGATTATAATCTGACTGAATCATCATACTTGTTGTGTAATTAGCGACAGTTGGTCACAAAATTTGTTTTGTGTAGGCTTTGTAAAGAACTAATAAGTACAGAAAAGTAGACGTTAATTATTTTACTACTGAAAAAAATCACCTGAAAAAAATTTAAGCTTGTTTTTAGTTAATATTAAATCAAATTGCTGGACATAGTAGCTATACAGTAGTAGAGTCTGTAACATAGATCGTAAGAAGCACATTCAATATAATTTTACTTAGTTTTTTAAGAAATTCCCAAGAATAAATTATTCTTAAAAAAAAAAAAACGTACTACGAAGTAGTGTGGAAACGACGTACTTTTCTTTGCTATCATAAAAAATTAATTTTATTATTTCTGAAATAAAAGATCTCACACACATGAAATAAATTTTTTTTATTTAATACATAAGCAATAATAAAAATCGTAAATAGTAGTTTTATATTAATTTTCAGCATTAAAATGAAGCAAAAAAAAATCTTAAGTATAAGTATTAACAAGAAAAAAAAAAAAGTTGCTCGGCAGCGTGTCTTGAATATGAGTTATTCAGATTCAACGCGCGGGCAAAAGAGTTAGTCAACTCGACTATGACAGCTATGGTTCGTAGAAGCATTAGATTATATTTAAGCTGTGAAAGTGGGCGGGGCTTAGGTTAAAGGTACGGTAGGGGGATCCCTCCCTCCACTGCCTAGCAGTGCCTGCCTGACGTGGAGAAAGTAAAATCGTTATGCGCTTAAGCGAGACCTCTTGGTTGTTAGCATCACTGGTATGTACCAGTGTTTCTAACAACTAAGAGTTCTAGCGCATGCGCACAACGGTTTTACTCTCTCTCCGACCAGGCTGGCAGTGGAGGGAGAGCTCCCCCTACCTTTGCCTTTAACCCAAGCTCCCCTCGGTCTAACACCTTAAATATAATCTTATATCTTAGAAGGGTATACTCGTCGTTGGTCGAGCGGGCTTCGTCTTTTGCCCGCGTATAGAATCTGACCAATATACCATCGATTCTTCATCAATGCGTTTTTTTTTTGTTTTTTTTTTGACTTTCATCATTCATTCAAGCGTCTTTATTTACAATAGTCGTTTTATTTATTAAATACTTTTTCGAAAAGCATCACATTTTTTGTTAAAAAGTAATCTTTGGGTCTCTTTGAATTTGATTTATAATTTAAATAATGTAATGTTAAACACGAAATATTTTTTGGTATGTTTATAATAATATTTTTGACTTGTTTATAAATATTCTCTTCAAGTAAAAAAACTTTTTTATCATGTATTTACATGCTTGTGCAGCAAATAATATTTTTTCCATACACATATATATGTTCAAACATGAAAGTAGATTCTTTAGTCTTTATAAATAGTGCGGTTTTTAGATTAAAGAGTCTTACAGAGACTGAACGAAGCTTTTTTTATTCAACACATACTAGTTTCAACCACTTGTAACTCAGAGTATGGTTTAAAAAAAAAA
>NW_019379862.1:1209007-1263867 GCF_000648655.2 Copidosoma floridanum | reverse complement strand
ATGCGCGTGATGAAGCGATGTGTGTCGTAATTTTGAATCGTCTACGAGCTAAAAAAAAACACTAGCACACACTGTGCGGATATCCTTCTCCTCGGCCGAATGGAACACTGAATGATTTGGGAGGATAAAGGATGAGGAACGGGCACTCGTCACTGTGGCTAAGCCATAGATCGAGGAGGCCCGGAACGATATGAAATTCCCGTCCTCGTACTTACGACCTTGGCGTTATTGCAAAACTGGAACCAGCGAGAGAGAGGGCTCCACCGCCATCCGATGCTTCCCAAGACGTTCGACGAAAGCTGAAATGATACTTGCATGCAAAGACGCCAAATTCAAAGAAACAAGCGAGGCGGGATTTCGTTTAAGTACCAAGGCTTTAATGAAGCAAACTTAACAATACATATCTTTCTATAATGCATACAAATTATTACATCAAGCAAAACGTAATATTTAAATAAAGGCGTACAAAAATGAGCGAATAGCAAAGAAAGGAAAAGTAAGCGTTTAAGCGATAACCAATATGAGCTTAAGTCAAAATTATAATATGTTTAAAATAATAACCAACGCGATGCATTGAAGCAAATCATAGCGGTGCATTTAAGCTACTCTAAATCAAGCATTGAAGCTAAGTGCCTTGGTGCATTGAAGCGCGACACGAATGTATGGCGGATTCCCCGTTGGCACCAGAAAGATCAAGTGTCTCGATCAAGCCAGTACCATCGGAAGAATGCCTGTCGTCGTGCGCTCGCCGTGCCTGGATGGTGCTGTCGGATCGCTTGCGGTAGGCGCTGCCGAAACCCATTTCCTATGCGCCGATTGGTAACTTGCGGTGATGGGCCATGCATTGAAGCCCGAAAGCATTGCGCTGCGCGTGGCGATCTACCTGCTCTCCGCCCTACGTGCACCTATTTAAAACACAATTAGTAGCAAGCACAGCGTTAGCTATCAACATAAAATGAGAACAAAAAATATTTCTACCTATAAACACAAGATATAATAAAGACCACCAATCACACATCGCTTCACCCATTATTAAGAATAAATAAATTAATTAATTCAAATTCGAGAGGCTAGTCGGTTACATTAGCCCCCTTGATGAAAATGAGTTTTTAAACTTAATACACAAATTTTCATCTCAAGAAGAAAAAACAAAAAAGAAAAAGAGCTTTAAACGTTGAATTCTGCACCTTATCGTTAATAATTCAACCACGCCTAAACTGCCACGTACATCGCGTAACTGGACCAAGTGTATGATCGCAACTCAAAAATTTACTAGATCGAGATTTGCGTTAATCAACGAACAATACGAAAATAAGGGAGACAGTTATTGTACCCATCGTTTGAATAACTTCAAGCCACTGCTGGAAATCGTCCACATCCAAGTCGAAAATGTCGTCGCGATTTGCCTGCACAGCCGATGTGGAGTACTCGTGCAACAAGCCGAACGGGTCATTCGTTGTATCATCATTTCCTTCCTCTTCAGAAATTACTTGTTGCAACGAGGCGAGCTCGACTTCGAACCCCGAAGGAATCGTGGCTTTCTTCTTTATAATCATCCCCAGAGGCAAGTTCGAATAACGCTCCAAAGCTGGACGTGTGTCTTGAGCCACTGGCGATGACGAAACGGAATTTCCTTACGCTCGGTCTCCCATCGTACCGACAACCTCGGTACATGCACTTCGTCCTACTCTTATGGCTTTAGGCCCTCCAGCAGGCGTATTAACCGCTGCATTTTTCGTTAACTTCACCATTTTCAGGCGACGCTTACCACTTGTTGTTATCATTGGAACGTATTTACAGCGCCCCGTAGGCACTCGTTCCGAGGTGAAAATTTCGCCAAGGAAGAATCCCGTACTATTTGCTGCAAGCATCTGCGGATTTACCCACAGCTGTACGTCGCGGCATTGTACAAGACTCCGGATAGACGAGCTTTCCATCGTAGCCGAAACACAACTAAAGGCAATTTATTATAAGGACGCTACATTAAAGGCTGTTCACGCAACTACTTGATCGAATTACGCAATGTTTACAAAATACGAGCTAAACATAATATGGTTTCAACTGTGTTAAATGAAACTTTCCGCGAGTTTTGTTTTGTCGCTCGTCGTATAACTGGTAGGTATCGCCAAAAACACCAACGACCTTGTAAGGCCCTTCATATATAGCGAAAAACTTGGACAAGTACTTGTTCTCGGCATTGGATACGTTGAGCGCCTTCAACAACACAGAATCATTTATTTTAAACGTGAAATGCCGACGCTTGGCATTTTTCTTTTCCGCTCGCCGCTTTAGCATCCGATGCATATAATCACGAGCTAACATTAATTTTCCTTCTTTCGGAAGCGTCTGTAGCGCGGGAGTATTTAAATATCTCTCCCATAGGCGCTCGGGTTTTTTATTCAAAAATAACTCTGTGGGCGTAAACCGAGTGGATTCGTGAATTACTTCATTCATCAAGGAACAGATTAATTCGAGGTGGTCGTACCAGGCAGCATGACTATTCGACAATAGAGAGCGAAAAAAACGCGCTAATTCACGATGAACGCGCTCCACTGGATTCGACTGCGGATGACGTATGGACGAAAAAATGAGGGAAATTTCCAGATCGTTTAATTTGTGGAGCCATTTTTTCGAACTAAACTGCGTGCCATGGTCGTTTATGATTTTCATCGGTTTGCCATATTTTGGAATATAATCGCGAACAATACATCGAATTACCGCGTCTGTGGTAGCCTTTCGCAATGGATATAAAACAACGAATTTTGAGAACACGTCTACTGTCGACAGAATGNATATAAAGAAAATATTAAGTATTGTTAAAAAAGATTTGTAAAATTAATTGATTCTCCAATTTAGTAATATACTTTTCATTACACCCTAATATAAAGTTCGCATTCCCGTTCTGATTTCAGGCTGGGAAATTATGCATTCCTAACCAGGGCGGGAATTTTTTTGTTGCGCACTAACGTACTGCGCAGCTATCTCCTAGTTACTTTCTCATGTCAGTCGTCAGCTACTCATGTGTATGTAGCTGTAGTCGATAATATACTACACTCAGCTGTCGCAAAACAAAACACTCGGATCATAACCTTAATACTTATGCCGTGCGACTATGCAGATTGTAGAGTGTAAAATTAATGATTTAAGCCAGTGAGTAGTGTTATACTCAACAATTAAAGATAATTAAGTACTCAGTCTCTATGTGTCTGAGTACTGAAAGTAATTCTGTAAGTATACTATTAAAGCTTATACATTATTTTGGTGGCATACGTATATGTCTGTTTTGTTTTTAAGTAGATTTGTCACGTCAGAGAACGACCGTTACAAGAGCATGACATACTAATATAATTTCCATAGTGCCAGTATAATAGATATTAACATAAATTTTCTGTGTAATTGAATTTTATATGTAATTCAACAAGTTCTACGAGCGTGGCTGCTGTATGGTGTACCGGAGTCGGTATATATTGTTTTCTATCTCGCTTGCTTACTATTTCCCTAGAGTCTCTAGATCAACAAACGCAGAAGCGTTCACTATGAAGGACGGGACGATTGCGTGTTGATTTTTTATAAAATTAAGCAACAAGTAACTTTTTTTGGGTCGCTAACTTTCTGCTGGGTATGAAGAAAAATCGTATACACCACTCGGCAGGAAAATAGCACATCACCGTCCGCGTGTATATTGCCACCCGAGGCGAAAGGGAATCCTCAGCAAGCTGAAAAATCTGACGACCGATGTACACGAAATAAAGAAACAACATAAAGGGCAGGACACGGTAATGGAAATGGTAAAGAAAGAACTCAGTAAACGTAACGATCAGTGGCAGATAAACATAGCAAGCATGCTAGATCGTATGTTGGAGCTGAAAAAAAATCAGCCCGGACAAAAATGTGTAGCTGTAAATATAGCTATTACAAACAGCTGTTTTGACAGCTGTACATACAGCTATAACTACATATATTATAGCTATCATTGGGTTCCATGAATAAGGTGTACACAAATGTTTATTTACAGGTATAATTATAGGTATAAATTATAGCTATAAATTTTGTTCAGATTTTCCATAAAAGTTGGTTTAAAATCGGATTTTTTGAAGGTTTATCTAACCACACTAGAACTTGCATCCGTATGATAACATGAAAACTGAGGGCCTGAAGTATTTTTGAACAATTTTTAAGAAACTCAAAATATTGCTTAAGATTTTTTTTTTCTACTGATTCAAAAATATTTAAGGCCCCCAGTTTTAATGTTATCATACGGGTGATAGCACTATTATAGACTGATAAAATATGATTTTAAACCAAATTTTATGTAAAATCTGAACAAAATTTATAGCTATATTTATAGCTATATTATTTTATAGTTAGTTATAGCCATAAATATAATTATAATTTATAGGTGTGATTATATTTAGCTAAACATTTTTGACTGAGTATCATACATCTATTTTGTATCTCTAAATGAATGTTTACGTACACCTTATTCATACACCCGATTATAGCTATAATATAGGTAGTAATAGCTGCTTGTAATAGCTATATATTTTTGTCCGGAAGGACTCGGGAACCAAGCAGCAAATCAAATATAATCTGGTTTTCAAAGGTCTTAAGCCAGTCTCAGGTTCCGTAAAAGAAGAAATCCGTGATATCCTACTGAACAAGCTAGAGGTTAAAACGGACATACCGGATGTCACCACCATGAGATAGGAGAGGGACAGCCTTTTCATCGTTGAATTTAATAAATTAAAAGATAAGCCCCTCGCATTATCGGAGGAAAAGGCCCTTACAGGCAGTATGCTATCAATTTTGAATGATCTAACCAAACGTGAACGCGTCATCCAGCAGCAATTAATTCAAATAGCTATAGAAAAGAAAAAAAAGGCCACGTAGCCAAAGTGGATCATCTCAAGTTATTCCTAGAAGATGGTATCAAAACTTGAAAGGAAGAAATAGGCCTTGCACGTGTCCCACCTAACTGTAAGTCGCTCACTCCCTTGCCCTTTCGAAGTATTTAACTTAAAAAAGAAGATAGTCTGAAGCAGTGTTTTAGAGCCCGACTTTATGCCCGAAGACAGTCAACAACACCAAGATAACGTTTTTCAACGGTTAAGCAGATACGACTTTGTCGTAAGAATAATTCAGCAACAACGCCTGAACAAGACACCGGAACAGCATACCAATAGACAAGGAGCACTTTCAAGAAAATAGGCTCCTTTAATTTTAGGAACATACTAGGCTTCTCGAATTCGATGTACCTTCCGTCAGACTAATTGACTCACCTCAACAGCTGCACATTTTTTGGAGTCTCTGAGACCTGGCTTTTATGTAGCCTGTCAGACACAGTTCGTTTACCACCCAATTTTACGGTCTACAACCACTCAGCATTAAAAAGCTAAGTATTAGGCAGAGCAAGAGGAGGCTTCTGTGTTTTGGTAAACAAAAATCTTGCAAAGGCTCCAACCATTTGCGAACCAAACCGTCTTTTTATTACACTGACTGGCTCCCTCAGGCAACATAAAATCTTATTTGTAATTATTTATATCAATCCCGAACACCAAGACAACTTCGAGTATAATCTTTATATCTTGGTCAATTTTTTGAAAGCCCAATTTAATAGCTTAAATGGCATTATTTTGCTGAGAGGCGACTTTAAATCTCGTATAGGTTGCCCCAATACGGTAGAAAAAGAGCTGATAGAGGGCTTAAATTTCAACCGTTAACTTAAAGCACTGGACAAAGTAGTGAATAATCAAGGTAGAACTTCAGTCCAGGAATTAGAAAATCTAAGGCTCACAACACTCAACGAAAGAAGCACGTCAGACGCCACGGGAGGTTTCACGTTCTTCGGACCCAATGGCTGCAGTACGATTGATTTTATCTAGACCAACTCTGTATGCCTATCTGAGCTTGAGAACTTTGATGTCCCGAACATCGGTCACTCCGATCACCTACCTGTAAAAGCCTTACTATGCAGTCAACTTGCAAACTATCCCTACCAGTCTATAAGTACTAGCTTCAAGCTCAAACTGGTATGGGACGATCTTACACAAGACGACTACTGCAAGAAGATATCTGAGATAGCTCCTGCAATAAATGAAGACGTTAATGAACTTAGCAGTAATTTACTAAAAGCAATCTTTACTGCTCCAAGAACGTTAGATATGGAACACACTCAGCAGATCCTTGATCGTAAAAATACACGTAAAAATAACAAGCTTTAGCACAAATAATAAGAGATAGTAAGCTATTCGTTTTTCCACAGTTTGATGGACCGCAGAAAACAGCTCTTATAGTATTAGGTAGAAAATCAGCGTGGTGTTTTATTTTCTTATCTTGTTCAACAATATCATCAAAATTTACAACGGGATATTTAATATTCTGTTCCACAAAGCTCATGTTAACTATATGCTAACTCAACTGAGACTGAAAGTGATAGGGTAATCAGCATGTTTTAAATCATTTAATGCTATTTTTTTAAAACATAAATAGCGTAATACTGATGTTTTTGAGCTCAGTTAACGTTGCACACTCGAGAAGTGATGATCATTTATCGACGAAAAGGTCGTGGTGTCATAAATACAGTCATAAACAAACTGCCAGTAGAACTGCACTTGCCCGGATATCAGTATTGCGGACCGGGCACTAAACTAGCTAAGAGATTAGCCCGTGGAGATCCAGGCATCAACCTATTGGATAAAGCTTGTAAACAACACGATTTAGTTTATTCTCAAAATCCTGACGATATTACAGCTAGAAACGTAGCAGACAAATTTCTATCGGAAAAGGCTTGGCAACGCTTTAAAGCTAAAGATTCAAGTATTGGTGAAAAGGCTACAGCTTTTGCTATGAGCAGCGCAATAAAAGTGAAATAAAAATTAGGAATGGGTTTATTAAAGAATAAAAAAAAACAAAAAAAGTAAGAAAAGAGAAAGTTAGAAAAATAATGACTTTGAAAAACTTAATTCAAAGTGCTAAAAAGTCTATGGTTACAAGTAAGGTAAAGGGCCCATCTATGAGACGATGTCCCATCATATGAAACAGTAATGAAAATATATATTTTTAGAATTAATAACGTTATGTGAAGGTGTAAAAAAACTATTTTTCTTCTTTTTGTTAATTATACGTAACTAAAAAATTAATGTTCAACGTATCTAAAGGGTAGTTCATAAGTATATATGATAATTAGTACTTCGAGTCTGAGGATCGATCAATATTTCTCTACTATCAGCGTTTAAGCAGTACATGTACGAGTTTAACTTTTTGGATAGAATATTAAAATTAACTTAAATTAAAACAAAAAAAATAGTTAAGTCACCTTCCAAAAGATGTTAAATAATGTCTAATAATTTTTCATTGAATTATATACCGGCTCTTTTTTTTAATATTGCTGTCTCATCGTACGTACATTTCAGCGAGTCATGTCTCTACCTATGGTACAGTAAGTAGTCTGTCCCATGAGTGGGGTACATGTTATACGTTGTTATTAGACACACGCGTGAGTGTAATAAATATTATCGTTTTAACGTTTAAATAAACAAAATCAGTTGGTCACAATCGTCTTGAACGCAGCTCTGAAGCGCGTTGAATAAAGTTTATTTATTGTATCTCAAAAATAATAAGGTAATTAAATGTTATTTATTGTAACGTATAATATAACCTAAAAAGTTCAGTGTTTTTTGTTTAGTATAGCATATTTATTAAGTTTTATTGAAATATATAATTATTTTAGGTGATTTTCGAAATAAAAATGAAAACTAAGCGTAGTAACAAGTCAAAAGGTACAGATAATAAATTAAAAAAAAAGAATACTGCTAAAAAACCAGTAAATCAAAATGTTAAAATTAAATCAAAAGTTATTCGTAGTAACACAGCTAAAACAAAATTAAAAAGAAAACAGTATACTGAAATAAATTTAAAAAATGCTTTATCAGCTGTAAAATCAGGTGTATCACTTAGAAAAGCTTCTCATGCTTTTGGTGTCCCATCATCAACACTTTCCAGAAAAAACAATTCAAAAAGTACAACAGTCAACTAAACCATATGCTGGACCAGGTACTGTTTTATCAGAAGCAGAAGAATTGAAAATTTTCAACTGGATTATAACCAAAGCAAGGCTAGGACACCCTGTAAGCAAAACCGAACTTCTAGACTGTGTGCAAAATTATGTGGTGAAAGAAAAAAAGGAGAACCCCTTTACTGATAACAGACCGGGAAGACATTGGTATGAGTCTTTTAGAAAAAGACATTCAGCACTTATAATAAGAACTGCTCAGCAGTTAAGTCATACCAGAGCTGCGGTGACTCAAGAAGTGTTACAGGAGTGGTTTAGTGAACAACAAGATTATTTGGAGTCAAAAGCTTTGCTTCACATTTCTCCAACCAGAATTTTCAACTGTGATGAATCAAGTCTTTTGTTGTCTCCTGATGGAGAAAAAGTACTGACAGAGAAAGGGAGTAAATCAGTTTATCAGATTAGCGATGCTGGTAAAGAGTGTCAGACAGTGTTGTTTATGTACAGTGCTGCTGGTGCTCGAGCCCCACCCCTGTTGATGTATGCTTACAAAAGTAGTCTCCCAAAAGATATCATTCGAAATGTGCCTCAGGGCTCGGGTATTGGCATCTCGGACAATGGCTGGATGACAGCTGAAAGTTTCTATGAATATCTAACAAATGTTTTTTACCCCTGGTTGCTAGAAAGTAAAATTAAATTTCCTACTATCATTTATATGGATAATCATTCCTCGCACTTTACTATTTCAGTTGGGCAGTTTTGTAGAGATAGACAAATAGAAGTAATAGGACTTCCACCAAATTCTAGCCATATAACCCAGCCCTTGGACGTTTCTTTCTTCTACCCATTCAAAGAAAAATGGAAAAAAGTTGTGCCTCAATTTAAAAACGAAAATCAAGTTCAAAAAATTAAAAAAGACACTTTTTCCCTAGTTCTGAAAAAAACCTTGGATTCAATGAAGAATGAAAAGGAAATAGTTCAAAGTGGGTTTAAAAAATGTGGATTAGTTCCTTGGAATCCCCAAGAAGTCGATTTTAATGTTCTGCAGAAAACGAAGAAAGATGATAAAACTTCAGATGATATAAGAATGCAGGCAGAATCAAAGAATAATTGTTTTTTAAACGACAAAGATAGTACTCATTTGCAAAATTTTGAAAAAAATTTGGATTCTAAAATTCTAAAAAAATTTCAGGATTCTCTTTTTGACAAGTCAACAATAATAAATCAAGAAGATTTGTCATTATACAAGTATTGGCTTAAAATCAAGGGATATCCCATTGGTAACTTTTAATATAAATATAAAAAACACATATTTTAAAGACTAACTTTTTATTGACTAGATTTTTAAATGACTAAACTTTAATAATGACTAGATTTTTCTTTTGGATATTTTTAATGATAACTGATTTACTTATGTAAAATCTGTTTTTTTTTTTTTACTTTTATAGATGATGCTACGCATAATGATTCTATCATTAAGATTTCTAAAAATTCATTAGATTTAAACTTAGAAGTAGTTAATCCTAATAGTCAATCATCCCTTCCTCAAACAATCCCAACTTCATTATTTGAAGAAGTGGGCGAACCTGAAACTCAAGAAAATGTACTACTTGAACTTGTATCAGATGCAAGTCACAGTGATGATGGAACCAGTGTACAAAATTTTAATATTCTAGCATCAAGTAATGGTGAAATTAGTATTAAAGATAATTCAGTATTTGAAATTGGTTCTTCTCAAGTTTCTCTCTCAAAAACTAGTATTGCTAACAACTTTTTCAATTCACTGGATACTAATTTGATTGATTATGGTATGTATACAATAATACAATCAATTCTTATGTAAAATTTAATAATCAATGTCAATAGCTTAATGTTAAAATATGTGATTATAATACTTTCAGCTAGTGACTCAAATAAATCAAGCACACTTAATGCTAGTGACTCGAATAAATCAAGCACACTTGATGCTAGTGACTCGAATAAATCAAGCACACTTGATGNTTTAATGTTAAAATATGTGATTATAATACTTTCAGCTAGTGACTCAAATAAATCAAGCACACTTGATGCTAGTGACTCGAATAAATCAAGCACACTTGATGCTAGTGACTCGAATAAATCAAGCACACTTGATGTTACTCGAAGCTCCACTCCAATTGATAATTACAAAGAAAGCTGTAAAGAGAAAGAAAGTGACCAAGAAAATAAATGTACTGAAGGTATCTAGTCTTGAATAATGATAACATTTACTACTTTAAAACTGTTAACATAACATAATCAAAATATTTACTTGAATACAAATTGATCCAAGTACATTCGACCATGTGTTTACAATGCCCGTTAAGTATTTATCAAAAAAGAAAAAAGCCCAAATAGAAAAATCTGGGAAAATGAAAAAACCATCAGCAGGAACTTCGGATAAGTGGTGGGCTCAAGAGATAGCTAAGCAAAAAGAAAAGCAACAAAAGGAAGAAAAAATTGAGAAAGCTAAACAACTTAGAGAAAAGAAGAAAAAATTAGCTGAAGAGAAAAAGAAATTACAAGAGCAAATGGATGCTATACAAAAACAAATTAAACAAGAATCCTTGAGTGCTGTACAAAAAAAAATTAAACAAGAAGCTTTGTCATGATATGTCATTTCAATTGCATGATTTACTTTTTAAGATTAGCGAATTTTTTTTTTCACATATTTTATGTTATTTATTATAAACAATTGTTTATTTATTAAACTGTAATAAACATGATATTTTTATATTAACAGTGTTAAATAAAAAAAAAAAACCTTTTAAATTCATTGAATCTTGAGTTTCTACTGCTGTCCCATAAGGTGGGACATGAAGTATGAGACACTGGTACATGGTATAAATTCTGTGTCTCATAGTACGGACATGTAGATAACTTCAATTTTTTATCATATATTTTTTAATTTTACGCTTACAGTAATAAAAAAAATATATTTTCAAAGTAAAAACCCTAAATTAGTGGATAATATATATTTATAAATTAATTCAAATAATGAGGCACCACTCGTAAGCTGTCTCATAGATGGGCCCTTTACCTTAAATGTGCTCACAAAGTTGTAAGTTCTGCTTTAAAAGGAGCTCGAACAGCCATGAAAAATGCTGGTGGTAAGAAAAATACTAAAACACCACGCATGTTACACATACCACAAAAGATTTGAGGTTTTTCTATCACATATCGTACCCGCATTTGCAGGTCTAAGCGCTATAGGGGTTATTGCTAATGGTGTGAGTGGTATATATAAAACAATAAATCAAGTAAACGAAGCCAAGAAATAGCTTGAAGAGAGTGTGAGGCACATTAAAAAAATGGAAGATATTTTACTTGGTAAAGGCCTTTTCCTAAAACCACATAAAAAAGATTTAGGTCTATACTTCAAACCAGGAAGGGAATTTAAAAAAAAGTTCGAAGTAAAACTGCCTAACTGAGCTCCCAGAAATAAAGATATTATGAAATATGCGAAAATGTTGAAGATACCTCATTTTCGAGGAGTACTTATGAGAAACGATATGCCATTTAGTGGTCCACATCAAAAAGACTCAGCTATTGTTAATCTAGATGATTAAGAAGGTCATGGTACTCGTTGGATTGTATAAAAAAACAAGGTGATGACGTAACATATTTCGATAGTTTTGGCGATCTACAACCACCGCTAGATTTAATGTTATACCTTGGTGATGGTATTATTAAGTATAATCACAAAAGACATCAAGAATTTAATATTTATAACTGTAGTCATTTGTGTCTAAGGTTTTAAGTAATAATCTTAACCGTAAGCCTTTATAAGCTAGTAATAAAAAAAATTTATCATTTATCGATGAACCGTCATGGGAGACGCATTCACTTTAAGTTCATTTAGGATATCATCCGTTCTCGAAGCACAATATTTTCCTCCGATTGAGCTACCTCTGCAAATAAATTACGTTCTTGGTTTAGTGGAATTACTCAACATTTAATTCCATACCTAATATTGACGAAAGTAATAATAAATATTACGTGGGTGAAGAGGTGGTAACTTTACCAACAGGCAGCTATGAAATTCAAGATACAAAAATTTTTCTCATCGACATATTTACACCGGAAGATATTTCGATAAGTGTAAAGTCAAACAATAATACGCTTTGTAGCGTGATTCTGTGTAGCCACCCAATTGATTTTCGACCAAAAGACTAATTAAGATCAGTTTTAGGTTTTACAAAACGCATAATCGCACCAAATAAAACTCATGAGTCAGATAAACCAGTATCGATTCTTAAGGTAAGTGCACTTAGAGTTGAGTGTAACATTTCTACTGGAGCATATATAAATGAATGTAAGGTCCACACGATTCATGAATTCTTCCCTGCAGTTCCTCCTGGGTATAAAATTATTGAAGTTCCAACACAAACAATTTACCTACCCGTTGCAGTCAAGATAATAGATCATCTTCAAGTTCGGATGGTTGATCAGGAAGGAAAATTCATAAATTTTCGAGAAAAAGTAATAAAAATAAGGCTGTACGTGAAACAATTAAATTGAAGGAATGGGTATTTTATATGTCGTGAAGGAAAGAAAAAAAAATTAATAGAGGATATATAAGTAAACCAATATGGGAAAGACAAATCAGTTATTAACGAGCAACCAAAGTATTAACACATTAAAACGTACAGTTTCTAAAAAGCCTAGGCTTAAAAGTGATCGTTGGCTCAAGTTTATTTGCATATTTTCCTGCTGTTTTAAAGATGGAAGTAGTTCTAAACATTTAATCAGGTGTCACATTTGACGAATCAGTTGTGCACTATGAAATTCATGCACATCAGCCTTACATTTCATCAGCATTCAACAATAGTGATAAGATTCGCATCTCAATTCAACATCAAGATTTATGTCTCTTACCCTCACAAAGCGCTCTACATATTTGCAGGCGTATTACATTAAACAATAATACTGCAGTAACCCAAACTGAATTAGTTAATAATGCAATTTATTATTTGTTCGAAGAAATTCGCTACGAACTTAATGTCATTAAAATAGACAAGTGCAAAAATATTGGTTCAACAACTTTAATGAACGGTTGGATATCACACTCTCCAGGTCAAAGTTTAATGCTAGAAAACGTAGGATGGCTAGGTATTACAGAAACAAACAAATTGATGGATGATAAATGTTATTTTGATGTTTCTATACCTTTAAGCATGATACTTGGCTTTGCTAAGGACTATCGTAAAGTTGTAGTAAATGCAAAGCATGAATTAATCCTCTCGAGATCGCGAAATGACTTAAATGCAGTCGTACAAACAGTTGCTAATGATGTTGACGAAGTCTTTGAAATTACATAGACTCGAATAGAATGGCTCATGCCTTACGTAAGTGCGTCAGACAGACTCAAAGTTCATCTACTTAATGTTATTGCAAAAGATAAGCCAATTTCCATGAGTTTTCGCAGTTGGCAGTTGTATGAATACCCCCGTCTTCCAACAACTATGAAACATGTTTGGACCGTAAAAACATCAAATCAACTGAAAAAGTAATATAAGTAATGTTAAGTTATTTCTTAACTCTCAGTACTACCCCTATGGCAGTCTTAATCTCAATATTAATCATAATAAATTTTCCTTACTTCACAATATGTACACAAATTTTCAAAATGTCTATGACGGTAAAGAAACAGAACCTATGATTAATAAAAACGATTTAATTATACACATGTTACTTATTGTTATTGACTGTTCAAAACAAAATGAAGCTTTAAAAAGCGCACCAGTTGATGTCCGTTTGGAATTCGAGTCAAGAGATAATTTTCCGCAAGGAACAGCTGCTTATTTTTTGATTCTACATGATTGCCTAGTCGAGTATAATCCCGTGAGTGTCGATGTGAGAAAACTTGTCTAAACTTGCTCATAAAAAATAAAACAGCATTAGTCATTTGTGTCAGTCTATTCTATGCTATGATGGAGTATATACTGGACATGCAAGGCTTTGAAAAGCCTGGAAATCATTATGTGATAAAAGAATTAGCAATTCTTTCGTTAAGTGAGAGCTTTGAACCACATGTGTTTCTTTTCAAACCACCGTTTTCTTGGCGTAAGTTGAGTCAAAAATATAAACGTGAAAATGTATGGCTTGAGCTTTACTATCATGGATTAGATTGGAAATCTGGTAATATTAACTATACAGAAGTTGGGAAAGTCGAGAAAATCTCAAAGATGCTAAGAAGATTTTTGTAATTGGAGAATTGAAGAAAAGGTGGCTTGAAAAGTTTAATTTTCAAGTTAATGACATAGTTGATTATCCAGAGTTTGATCTCCCAACATTAGCAACCATATTTATGTTCTCATCATAACCGTGCGTATAAATCCATGTGTGCCACCCAAACGAATGAAAAAATTCTATTTTTCTATGGAGTGGGAAGATGTCCCTGACTCTAAAGATGATGTGTAATGAAAACTTAATAAAACTGTATTTTTTTTTTTTTTTTTTAATTATTATCACAAACAAATGTATCGAGTTTATATTATTGTTATTTATTCAACCTTTTCCTAAAAACCAGCGTAAGACTAAAATATTTAGAACCAATGATTAAGTTTTATAAAACATATTCACACAGTAGCACAGAGTAGGATGTATATAAACGAATTTCAGTGCAGAGTGCTGCTCAGTTTATCACGCAGCATCAAACGTGAAGAATACCCATTTATGTCATAGTTAGTACAACGTTTTCAAGCTACAATATAAAAAATAGATTTATACACGGAATATGTTATAAAGATTAAAGGTTTTCTCGACGCTTCTGGACAGTTTTTACCCAAAGAAGTGGCTGTTGTGTCTCTTATGACACTAGCGATCAGTCATTGGATTGTGCGGTCTCCGTGCAATTTTTCTACCGTACCTATGGCTGTGCATCGAAACAACGATCATCAGTCGAAGAAAGTGCATAGACTTCGCTGGTTCGAGGGTGATTGTTCCATTAGAAAATTACAGCAGCGCTTGTACTCTGTAGCAAAAAATGCTAACTGAATTAACGTTTATGAAGATAATACAGCTGCGTATTTGGAATCTACCATAGAGTGTCCTGTGATTAACATTTAGCAATTTGTGATGCCATCACGTCACATTCTTAGTATGGGATATTGAGATATGGCGTTAATATGTGGTACTCATGAGGCATATAAGAGTCTACGTAGAAAGAAATTTTTGCGCACTTAGTAAAGTTCATCAAATTAAATTTTTTCTGTGCTCTTTGGTAGAAAGTGACATTGAACCAGACACAGAATGTTTTACAGACGAACTTAATAGTTATAAGAAGAAAATTTCTAAAATGCCTCCCAGTTGGGATATCGTTGATGGACCTAATATTGTTAATACTGATAGTGACTTGGAAACTGATAATAATGTTGATACCAAAAACGATGACTGAGTGTAGGCGAAGAAGAAAAAAAAGTATAAAATTTAAGATAAAAAAATGTTAAAGTACATCTTTCAGCTTAGTACAAAGAAATTAGTGCCTTCTTGTCAGCTAATGAAAATTTGCATATAGCTTCAGTTATCCCGTGACGATTAAGCAGTCAACATAAAAAAAAAAAACATGGGTCCGTACTTTAGGAAACCGAAATACGAGAGCCTCAGTAAGGAAGAGGAGGAGGGTAAAAATAGCCTTGCTAGGACTATGAAAAATTCTTGTTTTTTTTTATGCTACAAATATATGTATCAAATTAAAATTTTTTGTTATTATTGAAATCCATTTACATACTATTCTTTTACATGTTATCCTAACAATCTCAAACCTTAAATTTATTAGCTTGATCACGATTTTAATGAATGAAATCCTTCCCCACGCTAGAACTCTTGTAGATTTATTGCCGTCAAAGGTGCATATCCGTCTTCTCTGAAATATACCAACATGTGGACCGGCGCTCTTACAGAATAGAGAGAACTATAACTATACCATTAGTAGGTACCAGTAAACATAGTTGGGTACACACGCTCCAACTCACTAATTTCAGTACTGTGGATGCAATAATATCGATAATACTTCAGTCACACTAACACCTCGACCACTGCATTCGATGCAACTTTATCGAAGGGAAACGTTCGTCTTCGTCGAAAATTTAGAACTTGTAATAAATTTTCGTTTACTACCGGAACAACCGCACTTTCAATGGTGGGTTCAAGATTGTTTTCTGGAGTTTAAGGCTCCACTACTTCCTCGAGTGGAAGCATTTCGTCAACTGAAAATCTTTCTCCAAGACGCATTCGAATTCATATTTTTTTTTTCATTCATAGCACCTGTTACGTATGTTATCAGCTGTAAGACTGTCAAACTATTCGTAAATACAGTTCAACAAGCAAAATAAGCCAATACTATTTGAGAAGCGGTCTTATTTAGAGAATTATTGCTAACATCCCTAGGATCTAACTTGTGATAACACAGTACTCTACTATAACGTTTATAGGGCTGTGCAAAAAAGTGCATGATTCAACTAAATGCTTACTCAATCTATTTCATTGATATCTACATACATGATCATTTGGAATAGCGTCAGCACTTATACATGAGCGTACGCATGTGTACATTTTCATGCGTGTAGGTAAGTGGTCCCATCCCAAACCTAGTCTGGGGAACAAGCCGACACTAGAAGAGAGGAGAGCGCGGATAAGGTCGTGCAACAGCACGGCCGACCCGCGACTTTTCACCCGAACGTGACTCTCCCTCCGCGTCAGCCACCCACACACAGCTGGAGGGGGTAGGTGGGTCAGAACCCTCCCAGTAAACCTACTATCATGTATAAGAAAAACTTTTATTGTACCTATTTCAGCTATTTCTCGACCTGTTCCTCGGCTTCGTATTTTTGGAAATTGCTGTTGTATATTTAGACAGAATTATTTATACAATATCACTGGTATTTATATGTAAATAAATGTCTTAAACTATTTGAGCTGTCAAGTTATAAGTTGATTGAAAATTACATTTTCGACATAAGTTTGTTAATGTGAAACTTGGAAATTCTTTAAACAATTGTCTTGCGAGCCATCCAACTTCCACTTCTGCATCAATCACATGCACTTCCCCTGGTAAAATTTTTGATACTTTCATCTCAAAATATTTTGAGAGGACTTGACATCTTAAGGTGTATGTCTGTGCCCGTAGACCTTTTTGTATTGTATCCAAAATCATGTTGAAAAAGGCATGAGATTCAAGAGTAATCTACAATAATTATAATGAATTAAAAAGTTAAGTAATTTTTATCTCATGTTACTCGTTTAGAGTATATGTTCCAATTAGGTTTAAGGTGTCATGGTTGTAAAAGTTGAACAGTAAAAAATTTTTCAATTCTTAGTGCTACATGTGTCATTTTTTGAAATATTTTGTGCTATTTTCTTGATGACACATATGTCAATAATACCTTAAAAAAATATGTCGGTTTTGATATAAGTGTTTTCGCTAAGACTTTTTTATCAGTATTATCGTATTTTACAATTATGTATAACATATATTACAAGTATATACTCGTATGAATCACCAGAGATCTTTTTTTTCTTTTTTTTTGTTTCGCCTGGTAGAGAAAGAAGTTACATGAAAAACAGTGGAGTCAGTAAAATAGATGAAACTTGGCAGTCATCATTTGTCAAAAAGCACATAAGCAATATTATACAAACATTGATTGAGTTTAAAAGGCCAGTCATGACAAAAGTAACAGGTGATTCCAATTGAGATTTATGACCTCGGTAGTCGACAAAATTGACGAGTCATCAATGTAAAGTTAAATTGCTAGTAACTTTCGATCTGGGCATGATTTTGAACTAAACCAGAGCTCTATTTAACGATTTCGATTACTATTCAAGCGAATACTTGAACTTTACCAGCTGAACAGTGATTAAAAACTGTAATAGCACTATGAAAATTATAGTGGTACTATTTTTGTTGATACTTAACTGTCAATTAAGTAATAGAATCCGCTTTAAAAGTAAGCTAATAGTGCTTGAAACTAGTTTTACTACAAGCTCTCGAAAATATTGATTAGTAGGTTAATTATGAGGGCTTAACAACTATGTCAAAAAAAACCAAGTTTTGAGCAACTTTTTAAATTTAACTTGAGCGATTGCAACTGTTGCCCTGATCAACATTTTTGACTAAATCAAGGCTTGCATTTATACCAATTTTATGTATTTTTATTATTTTTTTAAACATGTACTCCAACCATACCTGATTATTGCTGGTGATTGAAACACCAACTGCATTACATGAAGTGAAAATCATGGTTGTTTTCTGAGAATGTTTGGCCTTAAGCTCTGCCGCCTGCAGTGCTGCTGCAGAAGAGCCATCATTGCGTCTAAAATATATGTAGACGTTGTGTTGACCGTCTTTAGACTTAATGATGACCGTCACGTTATTGCTTACATGTACATGAGTCGACTCCACTCAGTCGAGGCTGCTCAGCATACAGTGATACAGTCGTAAGGCTTATGATTGTATCTGTACACATATATTTTCAATACATATAAGAATCACAAATATGTGTATATATATATATACCTTTGAGACGCCATGATGGCTCTCTGCAGCAACGCTGCAGGTGGCAGAGTTTGGGGCCAAACATTCTCATATTATAGGGTAGCTCGAGATATAGCTATGACATCAGCTAACAATACAATCGAAAGCGCTTCAAACAAGCTTTAATACACAATAGTCCGAGTTAAGTGTTAAATATTGATTAAAATGAAAAGTTACGAGCGTTGTGAATCGAATTGAAGGATAATGGATTTGCATTAAAAGTAGCCCATTTTAGCCATTTTAAAACTTAAAATTAAAACGCTTTTTACTTTACTTCCGATCATCATATTTGGCTTATTCAGGGCACAAAATATGGTACATTACGTTACTAGGGCACAAACATAAGCACCAGAAGGGTAAGCTTGTTGCATATTTGTGCCAGAGTCGCGTATATTAAGAAATGATAGTTTTCATCGGATAAGTGCCATCGTCACTAAGTAGCCCCGGATAGAAAGCACTTGTGTGCTGAACATTGTTTTTTCTACCAAGAGCACACCAAACCCTCAAAAATGCCCGAGGCAGGAAAAGGCTTATTTTAAGCGATTCTGATTGTTTTCAAAGCAAAAATTATGAATTCATTTTATGTTATTTTTACCTTATTTAGATCCTAATTAAAAGCCATATGGTTCAACCATGTTTTAACTCTAATTCCGATTTTTATATTTTTATGTAACGATTCGGCTCTAAATAAAATTAAAGTATTAGTACGAGCAATTTAATTTCACGTTCGAAAATCGTTCATTTCATCGACTGCTGAGGTTTTTAAGTATAAATTAAAATCAGTTTTTACTTTCGTCCTGATTGACTTTTATAACTCAATCAGTACTTAGATTAGAGCTCATCTTGAGCGCGTTCAATTGATTCTCAAGCGGATATGTTTACTTAAAGCAAAGTTACGATCAAAAGAGAAAAACCATAATTTTAACTAAATTTCGTCCATTTTAGCACCTTAATTGTATTGCATGTAACTCTTACCCATTGCGAAAATAACGTAGTGCCACAGGATAGATTGCACTCTGCAAGAAAACAGAAAGAAATTAGCCAAGGTAGAATGTGTACAAATAATTGTGAATTGATGATGAAATCAGCAAATAACCGTCATCGAAAAAACGGTCACCTAAAAATGACAAGTTTTTAGAAGATTTTGACACGTACATTTTAATAAAAAAACTGTGTCATTATACAGTACAATGTACTGTAACTTCAAATAAATAATTTTTTGGAAACACATGACTCGATGTGATTAGTCAGGCTAAAATTTTGACATTCTTTTAGTTATGAGTTAGCATGGAAAAATCTAATTAGTATGTCAGATAAATAATCCTACTCATTTTTTTTCTCATAAACAAAAAATAAAAAGTTGAAGCACACTCAAGTTACACTTACTCTTGATGTGATATTTATACTCTCATTTCTAGACTTTTATGTTATCTACCTGATATTTGTCATTTATGCATATGTATGTACATACATAGTAATTGTTTTGAATAGTTAAACCAACAGGATTGATTAGTAGATAATGAGTGGCAAGCGTTTTCATAAGCAATGATCATTCCTTTAGAGAGGAAAATGCAGATTTTTTTACTACTTAATTTTTATTTATAATTATTATCCTCTTAATTTTTTTTTTTTAATTATAACTGTTTCTGTTCAAACATTGATTTTTAAAACGGCGAAGGATTAGAAAATTCGAAAAAAATTATACTCAGTTTTGAGCTTCTCTAACGTATTATATTTCATAAGACCAGTTTCAAAAATTTTTATGTAGTTTCATACGATTGGCAATAATGAACTGGTATACATGGCTTACAATGTTTTTTTGATACCGATAAAACGTATAACTCTAATTGGTTTTTGAAAATTTAGTTTTGCTCTCTGTTTTTAAATAGTAACTTGTAAGGTCAGTGTTTAATCATAGGACGAGTTAAAGCAGTCTGTAACGATCGTCATAGCTACACAAAATGAGCCTGATAAGGTTAGTGTTAAGACCAACTAAACATTCCTTTAAATAACATAAGACATTATATTATATTTATTGGCGTTTACTGTATGGTTGTTAACTGTATTAGTATTTGAAGACTAATTTTCGGATATTAAAATTAAACGCTTAATTGTTTACCTTACAACTATATTCATTCAGACTATATAAGACTTAATCTGACTTTTATAACAACATTTAGGCATTTGATTTTAAGGTGGCTTCGTTATTTAGTATAGCAGCCCCCCGTGTCGGCTTCGCCCGAGACTTACTAAATAAAACACCGTAGTGTGTTGACATGTAATGTGAAACATTTTCAGTTAGAAATTTTACACATATTCCTGATACATCTCAAAAAAAAAATCTTATTAAAAACATATTTTTTCGGAATCCATATAGTTTATTTGGTTAAATAATAAGGTGTAAAAATTCAAAAAAATTATTATGCTGAAAAGTATCGTGCGTTCTTTATGCCATAAAATAATCGGTGGCCATAAGAAGCCGTTGATTTACAGTTTCTCCCGTGTAATTCATGAAAACGGCTATTTTTTTAAAGCTGTTAAGATTTTAAACCTCCAAAAAATTTATATTAAAAAAAAATTTTTTTTCTCATATCTCACAACTTTATTACCAGAGCAACAAAGTCCTGGACCTTAAACCCTACATTTTTATTGCCACGAAAACACAAATACATTTTCTACTCATTAAAAAATCTGAAGTAGGATCTTTAAAGATTTCAGAGATTGCTGTGAGGGTACTATGAAAAGCTGATCTCTCACGTAATGGACTCTTTAGTTGTCGATTTTGACGCTGCTGTTTCAATCTCGATAAATTTTCTGCGTCAGTTTCTTGACGCCTAAGTAAAATTGTATTTATTAGATACACTTAAAGTTTTTCTTCCGATTCACCCTCTTGCGACTTTTGGCATGCTTAAAATTTGTGTGACCCCTAAAGTGTGTTTTCTGTCAACTTTGTTAAGTTCTAATATATTTGTTGGCAAGGTAGTTCGACGTCCGATTGCCCTAAAAAAGACCGGTGAGCTTTTTAAGTTAACTCTTTCTTGACTGCAGTTAACAGCAATTGTGACTGCCTGAATACCTCAGGGTGATCTTCTCTGGCTTGCTGTTGAAGATCCAGACTGATTGGGAGAAAAATTATAAAGTCCGAAGCTTTGGGGCTAGTTGTAGTGCTCTTTCCCAACGTCTCCCGGTGTAACGTCGAAGACGTTGGTGTCTAAAGCACCTTTTTTAGTTGCAGATTCAGTTGTTTTGGTGATCTTAGATGGGGAGATTGGTTAGTGATACTTGTCCAGTGGAGGCTGTCCCGTTGGCTCAAGTTTTTTTTTCCTACATAGCTGTTATAGGTTTGCCCAACGCAGACATTGGAGAGAATCAGTGATTCCTGATTGAATGCTTAGAGTCGAGAGGGTAGTATAGGGTCGTCGGTCACCGGGTTTTCCAGCCTTGCGAAGAACAACTCCGCAGGTGACGTCTGCTAGTGAATGGCTGACTTGGTTTAATAGTGCCCGTCTTTAGTTAATATAGTCTTTTAGTCGACGAATCGCTTCCGGAAATGGTAATAAAAATGTATTTGTTGGCAAGGTAGTTTACACTTAGGTAAATCCTAAAAAGAACCGATGAAATTGATGGTTAAGTAGGGAACGTAAATACTTACAATGGCGCTAAAAAGCGCCAGTGGTGAAACTTCTTGAAGAGCTGGCTACGGTTGCTTAATTCTTACCCTGGGAGTATCGATGTACGGAGACTGTAATGGAGGAAGGTCCGCTGCTGACCAAAGAATATCTTGTCTCGGGTCGTTCCCCGGATAACCAACCGCTCATCGTTAGACGGGAACATGTGGGTAAGCGCATTGGGGACGCGACGACCAAGAAGATAGCCGTTGTGGCTGCCCATGCCCCTCAGAGCTCAGAGCTGTTTTCCCTTGCTTACATTTGTAGCCACAAATTCTCTAACTGCACCAGGTGGGATGGTGGGACTACTCCCTCACAACTCTGATGAGTTGAACCAGATTGTGCTCTGGCTACATATGTCTCCTGGTATCGTGGCAGAGATGGTATCGGTTGGAATTAGTTTTTTTTTTTTTTTGATTGCACTCATCGAGTTTCAGGGTAAATGGACACCTAGGTCCCTTCCCCCTTATAGAAGAGTGTCGTCCGTAACCGGGATACCCAGCTGCAAGACTATCATAAGCATTCTCTATGCAGCTCGTTGAGTTGCCGAAACTCGACTACAACACTATGGAGACGCTCCAGCCTATTATAACCACACTTATTTAATTATGTTGCAGGTAGCTTCGATTTTATGTCGACGCCACCTATCGGATTTTACTGAACTAAAGAGAAAAGCTGGCATATTTTTGCAAAACTTTGAGCTCATTTATTGCTATTGTTATTAAATTTTTTAAGACAAAAACTATACTAAAACCATCTAGGAAGTATCATGAATCAGTGTGCAAAATTTCAACGGAATCGGTTCAGTAGTTTTCGTGGTTAGCGATTACAACTGTTTTAGCGCTTCTGCTTTATATATTAGTAATATTGTAACAGACAATGAGCCTTAAGGTCATTTTTATTAAATAAAATAAGTGGATAAATTTATGCAAAAATGAGGTTTTTGCATATAAAGCACGACTGATATAAAGAAGTATATTACTGATATTACCACACTGTGTCGAAAGTCGGTACTTTTCGGTGCAGGGTTGGTAAAAAAATTTTTACATTCTACGGAACTAAATGAAGAAAGCCTCAAGACACAACTATTATTACCCTTGGCTTGGCCTCGAGCGTCAATCGTACAAAAACGACAATTTTTCGATTTTTTGATATTTTTTGCGATTTAGAGCGCTAATTGGATGTCATAACTAAATATTTTGAATAAAAAAAAATTGTTTCGACGAGATCTACAATTCGCACGTTTAATTTCTTATCTCTAACAAAAAAGTTAAATAGGAGCAAATGGCTTTTTATTCATTGTACAAGCAGTTTTTGGCTCATAGAACGTGTGGGTTACATCCTAGGTGAAAATGTTTTACACAAAAAAGTTGTATTTCAATGAGATCTACAACTTTAACATTTGATATTATAATCCAAAATACAAACCAAATATGTTCAATACAGACAAACTATATTTTTGTGATTTTTGAGCACTTTTAGGCTCACAGAACGTTTGGGTTACATCTTGGACAAAAATGTTGAATACGAAAAAGTTGTATTTCAATCATATCTACAACTTGATCTTTTACAGCAAACCTCAAAAATGTCACGTAACAAAGTTAGAGCCAAAAAACTTTTTATTGATTGAAAGTACCATCTTAAAATGACTCCTTTTTTTCTGAAACGGGTAACTTTGCTTATTTTAAACCAACACTTGAGATACAATAGACGAAGCTCCCTCCCAGTTTTCAGCCTAATCCGACTAAAACTGTATGAGTCAGTCAAAAACTTGATTATGCTCATACATACATACATGCATACATACATACATACATACATACATACATACATACATACATACATACATACATACATATATACACACATGCACACATACATGCATACGTACATACATAAATACATACATAAACCTTTGACGCTGAGGTCCACAATCGCAATTTTTTACCTAAATTTTTTTGCATAAAAACAATAAGTTTCGGAGGTAAGAAGAATAATACTTTTTGCTTTGGCAAAATTATAAGGCACTCCTAAGTATTAGTCATGCCTCAAAAATGCTCAAGTGCATTAATATAAAACATGTTTGAAATGGAACATCTAGCATTTTGTTACACTGAACGAATTTTGAGTACATTATAACATGGAAATAGTCAAGTTCAGATTTAAATACAAAGATTTGCAGTAAATAAGTAACGAACTACATAGTATATTTTATACGTACGGTTGCAATAACTTTTATGAAATGTGATATTTAGTTTGATGAATAGACTCATTCAAAAATGATTACTCGCCATCTCTTTTAAAGGTTCAAAATCGATGACTGCGATTATAACTAAGTACAATAAGCTGTCATATGCACAAGTGTTTCTCAATACTACATCTTTGTGATTTACTGTTATTAGAGCTAGAGATTGATCGTTTCGATTTTTTTTAACTGGAAAACATTTATTTTGTTTAATATAAAATAAACATTTGTTTTCCCATCCTAGTAAATCTTTGATATCCACTTTTTGTTCTCCTAAGCATTTAGATCCTAGTCAGTAACTTTTTGACTCAGACTGTTGGGTACAGTTTGATACAGTTAATTATTATAGCACTCAATGCATATTCTTTTTTCTGAATATTCCTCTTATTCACCATCAAGAGCAATAGAACAACTATCCAAATAGTGAATAGCTTTGGCACAAGTGGCACATTTTCTGTCTTCGGTTGGAAAATTTCCTATTGAGCAAGCTAGACATAAGTTGACGTTTAGATTGTAGGGTTCATTCTCGATATTACTATCGATTTTCCTTTTCCTCTCCAATTTTCAGTATCACTTAAAGCAATTAATTTTTTAACGTTATCTGTTTGTAAACATGCAAGGTAAACAATGTCATCGTTAATTTTTTAAAAACATTTATAGAAATTGTGAGCTTTGTTTGAGCATATTGAATAAACTAAGTATTTTGTAAGGGGTATCTGTTTACAGCAAGCACTGCAAAGTGAGGACTCGTTCATTCGATTAAGAGCTTTTCGCACTTAAGCATTGTCAATTAACGTCTTGCCATGCAAAAAATCGATAGTCTCAGTCGTAAACTCGTCAACGCGAGCTACATGCCTAAAGGATTTTTCAAATCTGAGTTTAAATTTATTGATTTCACCCTCAACAGAAGCGCTCGTTGCTGGGATTCGTCCAAACTCAAATTGATCACTTATAACATTTCCTCATATAGTTATTAGGTTTAGATCTTATAATAATTTTTTTCATATTTTAATATTACGCAAATAGTACGCGTTGATATCTAATCCTTGTTGATTAAAAAATGGAGAAACGTAATCATAAATTTTTTGACCCCACCGACCCCATCGATGAAATCCACCTTCACACTCACTTTTGCTATCCTTTTTAATTTCTGGTTTTTCCTTAATACATCTTTAATCTTCTTTATTTAGTGTTCCCTCGACTAATGATCGAGTAGATTCATGAAAAAAAAAAAAAAAAATTATAAAATAAATCAGAAGACGTCTAATGTAAAGAAAGTTAATTGGTGGTAAAAAATGATTCGATTTGAAGAAAAAAGGATCAAATGATGTGTGCCCTTAAAACATGAATACATTTAATAGAGGCCAATATTGGAATTTTTGTGTTCTATTTTTAAGAGATTTTTTGAATTAATTTTTTATAGAATACCTGTAACGTGAGATATGATCCATTTTTCCGCCTCGTAACATTCTGTATATTGGGTGTCATGCATTTCTCTGTTTCACATTCCGACAATAAAAAGATAGATTTAATCATATTTTCTGCGACTACCATATCAGTGCGTATTATGAGTGATCCTATGGCGGCCATGTATTGAGTTCGGATTCTTCTTGGAACATTTTTTAATAACTTACTATAGGTATTAATCATATGAGCCACATCTCGACGAATTCTAGTTTGTACTATTCTATCTCAGTCTCCTGCATACGCTTCAATATTTGTATATTTTTGAGCACACATTGCAACTACTGCATTTTATAATGCTCGAGATCTATCACACACGAATTCAGGTGGCCATGAAACTTTCGATTCATGATGAAATCTCATAAGAAACATTAGGATATCAAGTGCCCGGACACCCTCGGCGACACTCCCTGTAATATGTATACGCAGGTCTCGTCCGTCGAGACATCGCAGGGGTCAAGTATTGTGGCTACAGGCGTCGTCGCTTCTCGCGACGACTTTATCACAACACAAGGGGGGAATCGGGCACACAACAAATAAACACTCGCGAGTGATATTTTATAAAAAAGATTATATTCAAAAAAGAATACAAAACGAAGTACAAAAGTACTTGCGCGTGTAAGTGTGTGAGTGTGAGAACACAAAATCGCAAACCAGGCAGAATCGCAAAGCGGGCAAACCTACGTGGACTAATCGGGGGCCGCTGCCCTTTACAATCAAACTGCCTGTTGGCAGGTACTCACGGGCGCTGATAAGCTCCTTGAAGATGCCTCTGCCAGGCCAAAATCTCGAGCAGCGATCGAGCGGGAACGCTGAGGCTAGTAGGCGTCCCTACTGGCAGCGTTCGAAGGACGAGGTCGTCGAGGTTGGCCTCGGTGACCCTGAGTCCGGCGTTGCGCGTCGCCTGCTATCCTATCAGGGCCAGGATAATTCAGCACCAAGCACTGTACCGGGGACACTCAAGCGCAGCCGCAATAACAACAGCACAGAAAACGGAGAAAACTCCAAACGACGCTTTTCGCGTAAAAAACCAAGGAAAATCGCTCCTCGTGCAACAACAACAAATCGCTTCTCGCGCGCTTGCAGGCCTAAGCTAATCGACCGCACTCTCGGCTTTTCCCTACTTTCCCCTCCTTTCCCTTGCACCTTGCTTACCTAGTCCCCTTAACTCTTTTCCTCTTTTCCCCCTTTCCCTATCTGTCCTAGCCTACCAAAATTTTACAAAGACAAATACCAAGACATTAAGATACATCAACAGAGGCAGAGATAGAGAGGTGGGTGACTGACGTAGTTAAAGATGTGAAAACGTACACTTAAGTTTATAAAGAAAAAGTTTGGGTTAAGATTTTTTTCAGAATTTAAAGTTATAAATTGATTTCTCAAACAATGTGTTACTTTTTTTTCAAAAATTAAAAAAAAATCTTTTAGTAAACATATTTACTTTAAAAATATGTACGTGTGTAAGAAACAAAAAAATGGAGATAAAGATAAAAGTTTTCACATGTAAATCAAAAAAATTTTCTCACAAAAAACTTCTTTAAGCGAGTGTTAAAACCAGAATGAAACTAATTTTAAAAAAATGTAAAAAAAAAGCGTAGTTATTAAATGAGAAGTTATTAAGGAGAAACATGAAATAAAAATATAATAAGATATCAGGATGATTACCATGAGAATAAATAATAAGGTCTACAGACAGAGTTACACGTACGGAGAAAAAGATAAAATAATAATAAACGTGGAGGCGCAACGTCATAGACTGAGGACAAAATGGCACTGAGTTATAGGTATAGTGATTAAAATACAGATATAGAAGCTCACCAGGGCATACACGAGACATACCTGCAGTGCTTTTTTTTCTTCGACGGCTACCATGTACTACCTTTAAAACTTAAAGAATATAGATTCTCTCAGGTTTGGAAAGGATCGTACTTGGCAGATATCAATTTTTGTAAAGTCCGTAACCAACTAACAAAAGTGTCTTTCAGTATTGCTCACCAACAACTTACCGGCATCTCGAATATTACATACAATAAAGTTGCTGGTAAGTTGTCGGGGAGTGATATACTGAAACCCTAAAAGATCACTTTTCGATTGTTGAGATTAACAATCGACTTTAAGTGCGATCCTTCCGAGTACGGTACTTGTAAAAAAAAAGCACCTAAATGAATTCTTCTGCCACACTCATCAGAAATGCAGCCAAAAAATCGCCAACCTAGCTTACGTTACAGCCAAAAAATTGGCATACCCACTTTACGAAAAACAAATCACCACGCAAAGCTAAAAATATCCAGTTTAGCGATAAATCGCCAGTGTTGGTGAAACTGGCCCGTAAAGTGAGGCGAGTATGACGTTGGTGACCGTAAATATAGTCTTCACTGGCTTTGTTTTATTAACTCTTACTCACATGTAGAACTATCAATTTTAATTTCCATTCATATCTTGTATTCGAAAAAACCAGGTGTGTGTCTTGGGTTTCCCGATAGATGTGAAACATCAAAGAATACGTGATTGATATCGATAAAATTTAATTGCCTATGATAAAAAAGTATTTATTTTTCTTATTCTAAATAATTTGAATTTAATGTTGAAAAGACAGTTTATTTACGAATATGCGTTTTCATCCGTAAATATTATAGGTGAGAAAAAGCGAATAAAAAATTATGTTAAAATTTTTTTTATTCATGAACACATATACAAAATGAAAGAGAAAGAACAATTAGTACACTGCAAAGAGTATCTAAACTACCTACCGACTCACAGGTACACACATATGTTTCACAGTACGTTCATGTGTATTACTTTCTCTATCTCTCTCCTCTCTATCTCTTTTCGGATACCAGTACGTAATTGTGCACGTGCGCGAGCTTCGTTGGCTCTTTACTGAAAATGGGTTAACATGCAGGAATTGAATGAACAGAATTGGAAGATCCCGGAAAAACTTTAAATGATGGTAAAATTTTTATATTTTAAAATAATTATGTTTACCAAAAAGCAATTTTTAAGAAATAATAAAAAAATAAAACTAATTTTAAAATTAATTCATCGTTTTCTACAAGTGATCAATATTATCAAAAGCAATGAAAAGGGCCTATAGTTAGACCTGTATGAGTACAATAGAAATGCTGATGATAGACATAGAGAGAGAGAGAGAGAGAGAGAGAGAGCGAGAGATCCCGCGACAGAAGATAATAAATGGCTCTTTCTATTTCACTCTAAGGCTGCAGTCATATGGAGCTCAATAGAGCGTGCAGGATAGAATTGTCCTCATCAGCTGCTGTGTTAAGTCTATTGCGCTGCAGGATAGCCCTATTGCGCAATAGACTTAACACAGTCGCTAATGGGGACAATTCTATCCTGCACGCTCTATTGCGCTCCATGTGACTGCAGCCTTACAGGTACTGCCAAACTGCATTTTTCATTTTTTTTCTCAACATTTTGCGCTTGTCAAAACAAAAAAAAAAGTGCTCTAATCACTGCTATTTTTTTTTGCATTTCAAACCGTCATCAGATATGAGCAAAACGAACTTTCAAACACGATTCTAACTTAATTCGACCACTTCAAAATAATTATAACTATTTTATTCGCCATTAGTGGGCTGAATTACATATTATATGAAAAAACGCCGAATTATCGATCAATTTTCTAATTCAGAACTTTCTCGGTTAGTATCCATAAGTAATAAGAACATAAATCAGGTCTGCGTGATGTGTATTATAACGGATAAGGTCCCTGACTACCAATCCAAAATTAGAGGGTTCGATTCTCGGAGTCAAAAAAACTTGAAAATTTTTTTCAACACAAATATATTTATGTAATACATGCTCACTCGTATTCTTGGATATAAATATACGTATACGCTTTATGCATAAAAATATATATATATATATACACACGTTCTACCTAATGTATATATTAAAAGAGAGATTAGATTAGATTATTATTAAATAGCTAAGGACTCTGGATCCATAATAGCCAGAGAGAGAGAGAGAGAGAGAGAGAGAGAGAAAAAGAGAAAGAGTGAAAAAAAGAGAGAGATAGAACTGCTCAGTAGTAGGGTGAACAGCAACGGAGGAGCAAACCAGACTTTTCGTTGCATATTTCCCCTCATGCGGCTGTTCACTGCCCTTCATAAGATGTTTTACATCAAAAACTGTGAAGCTTATGTTCACGGTAGTTACCGTTATCATTATACTTGACAACTCAAAGTGGTTAAAAAAGTTTATTATGTATGATGAATAGTACATTAAGTCCTCTAAAATTCTGTAAGTCTGCAATGTCCTCTCCAGTGCTCTCGACTGCGGCAGAAAAACGATGACGTGACTGTCACAGTACCGCCGTCACAACTGACGCTCTGTGGCCAGAGTCAATGCACGCCAAGCGGCAAATTCAAATTTACTAGAACTAACAAACCAAATCCTAAGCTATTTAACCCAATAACTCCGTACCCAAAACATCTTAAACTAAATAACCCTATACTCCCAACAAATAAAACCCAACAATATTTCAAATATACGCTTATCTTATAAATAAATCATTAAATCGTCTATCCCCAGATCACCAAGTACGCTTACTAGCCACATTGTTTATTAATAAACTAAGCGCCTATCCCCAAATGACCCCGGGCGCTTACTGGCCGGTTTATTGATTAATCAAATAAAAACTAACAACACAAGTGCATATCCCCAGATAACCCGGGGCGCTTACGTGCCACGACGTTTATTTTATTAAATTAAGCACCTATCATCAGATGAGTCGGGGTGCCTACTGACCAGTTTATTAACTATTCAAATAAAAACTAACAGCACAAGAGCCTATCCCTAAGTGACCCGGGATGCGTACTGGCCAGTTTATTAACTGATTGAATAAAAATTATAACACAACCGGCTATAACCAGATGACTAGGGGCGATCACTGGCCAGTTTAATAACTATACTTATAAAAACTTACAACACAAGCGTTTATCCCCCAATGACCCAGGGCGTTTCTGACCACAATGTTTATTAAAAAATTGAGTGCCTATCCCCAAATCACCTGGAGCACACTGGCTGAAATGGTTATTAATAAATCAAGCACCTATCAGCAGATGACTTGGGGCGCTTACTGGCCATTTTATTAATTAACCAATTAAAAAACTAAGAACACAAGCGCCCATCCCCAGATGACCTAGTGCTCTTACTGGCCACAGTGTTTATTAATAAATTAAAAGCTTATACCCAGATGACTCAGGGCGCTTAATGGCTAGTTTATTAATTGATCAAAAAAATCAACAAACCAAGCGCCCATCTCAAAATAACCAGGGGCGCTTTACGGTTACAATGTTTATTAATAAATTAAGTGCCTATCACCAGAAGACTTGGGGCACTTACTGGCTAGTTTATCAGTTGATAGAGTAGTAATTAACAACGCAATTGCCTGTTCAGAAACGACAATATAAATTTTCAGCCCTTGTGTTAGTAACACGTGGCTTGAAAATTAACAACAAGCTATAAAACATTTTAAATATCCTAGTGAGCATAAGTTTTTTTTTTTTTATCAACCAAAAAATACTGTCAAGTGCTTAAAGCACATCGCAGTATGCCTTTGTAATATTTCATAATAAATTTCATTGAATTATTTGGTGAGTTAGTGCATCTGATAACATCGATATACAGCACGAGTTACTTTTTTTTTTTTTTCTTGTTCATGTCAAAATTCAGTAACGTTTGGTACCTTACATTGCCACACAATAAATGCCGTAATGTTAAAGATTGTTTCATTACAATATTAATAAGCGCTTAGGCTTTTAATTTTTATTTAATAAAGTAAGTTAGCTTGTAAGCACCCCGAGTTATCTGGTGATAGGAGCTTAATTTAATAATAAACATTGTGGCCGGTAAGCGCCTCGGGTCATCTCGGAATAGGCGCATGTGTTGTCAAATTTTTTTGATTAAATCAATAAACTGGCCAGTAACCGCCTCTATTCATCTAGTGGTAAACACCTAATTTATTAGTGATCATTGCGGCCGGTAAGTGCCCCGGATCATTTGGGGATAAATGCTTTTGTTTTAATTTTTTATTTAATCAGTTAATAAACTGGCCAGTAAGCGCCTCAGGTCATCTGAGGATAGACGCTTGTGGTGTTAGTTTTTATTTGATTAATTAATAAACTGGCCAGTAAGCGCTCCGAGTCATTTGGTGATAGGTACTTGATTTATTAATAATCATTGCGGCCAGTAAGTACCCCGAGTCATCGGGTGATAGGTGCTTGATTTATTAATCATCATTGCGGCCAGTAAGTGCCCTGAATTATTTAGAGATAAGTGTTTGTGTTGTTAGTTTTTACAAGAAAAATTATTAAACAGGCCAGTAAGCGCCCCTAGTCATCTGGTGATAAGCGCTTATGCTATCATTTTTTATTTAATCAATTAATAAACTGGCCCGTACGTGCCCTGCGACGTTTGGGGATAGGCGTTTGTATTATAGTTTTTTACTTCATCAATTAATAAACTGTCCATTAAACACCCCGAGTCATCCGGTGATAAGTGCTTAATTTATTAATAAACATTTTGGCCGGTAAACCCTCTAGTTCATTTGGGATAGGCGATTGTGTTGTTAGTTTTTATTTAATGAATTAATAAACTGGTCAGTAAGCGCCGTGGTTCATCTGAGGATAAGCGCTTGTTTTACAATTATCTATTTCATCAACTAATGAACTGGCTAGTAAGCGCCCCGGGTCATTTGGGGATATCCGCTTAATTTATTAACAAACATTGTGGCCGGTAAGCGCCCCGTGTCACCGTTTAAGGTCTCAATTTCGTACTTATTCAGATGCATTAGTGTCAGTGTATTTCAGTATTTCTTTGTCCCTGCAAACAAACACTGCTATGTTTTATTAGAGATGCCCCTACCTTAAGTCTGAAATACCCCTAAATATTTATTTCTATTAACTATTGTTAACACGGTTTTTACACGTTTTATTTTTGGAGCACGAAATTGCACCTTTTGAGCCGTGGTTTTTCTTTTCATAAACTATTTAATTTAATGCTTAAGTTAGAAACTTTGTATATTACCTTAAGTTGCTCTAGATCTTTTTTTGACACAGTATATAGATAATGACATTATTTTACCAATGAATATGCAAATTAAAGGCAAACTGCGAAATTTTTTATTTGTAACACTTCTTTACTCAAGCTTACAAAATCTCATTATATTATGGTATTGTTATTAAATTTTACTTTTACATTAGTCCAACATTCTTTTAGTTTGTAATCAGGAAACAACGAATTCGATTTTTACCTACAAGCTGATATTATTACAACTTCTTGTTTGAACTTTCAGATGATGATAATGGTGAAACTGATGACGAAAGAGAAAATATCTACTACATATCTAATGAAATTTATTTTACAAGTCCTAAAATGGCATCAACGGTATTTACAAAGAGAGGAGTGGTAATTGAAGCTGATAAATCTGTTCACTCACAACTTCGTCTGGTATATTTTTCCGATGGATCTCCTTATGAAACATTGCACGCAATTAGTAAAACAATGGCTCCTTACTTCAAAAGTTACGTCAAAGAAAAAGGTAAGACTGACAGGGATGGAGATAAAATGGCTCCATCAGTGGAAAAAAAAATTGCTGAGCTAGAAATGGGTTTACTTCATTTGCAACAAAATATTGACATTCCTGAAATTTCCTTACCTGTACATCCGCTTGTACAACAGATTATAAAACACTGTAATGAAGAAGGAAGAAAACCTAAGGTTGCTGATTTTGGAACTAAAGTAGAAGATTCAACATTTTTAAATCAACTTCAAAATGGAGTTAACAGATGGATTAAGGAGATTCAAAAGGTAAATAAACCGTTCTTAGCGAAACTGTTCCACATTAGTATATACTTTTAAGTATAAATAAAAATGAAGGGAGTATTATTTATAAGATCCCGTTGTTAAAAACTTAATATATTGCTAATCATCATTAGTGAGTCTAAATAAAAAATTGGTGACTCGTAAATTTTTGTAAAACCTTATCATATCATTTTGCTATATTATATCGATATATTTTTATTAATCGTCACTTATCGGCAATGAAAATAATTTTATTTTTTTATTTTTTGACTCAATAAACGACTTGACTTTTTATTTTCTATACGCCAATTGCATGCGTTAAATTAGAGGCAATTCGAAAGACCTTGTTTTTTTGCGTGGGTTACATTACAAAGTCATAACTATTAATGCGTTTCCCTGCTTGGATAACATTTATTTTATTTTTTACTTATTTATTTTACACTCCGTCCCTTTTGGGTTTGAAGGGCTTCCGCCGTACTTTTTAACTGAATATAATTTTATTTATGTTTAAATTGGATTTACAACAAAATTTACAATATCTTTTTCTGTAACTGTTCAGAACAATTCTTATGTATACTACATTAAAAACATCATTTTATTTTGTGCAACTTAACACTACTTAAAAAATAAGGTAAACTTTTTAAAAACTTTTTTTAGTTGTTTCAACTTCTCCCATACCTAGATTTTATAACCATATAGGCACTCTGCTTCTACTATAGTTTGTACGAATCTTATCCGCTGTCCTACTTTTCTGTAAACTTGATATTTCTTTAAAATTAAATCGACATTTATAGTATTTTTTTCAGTTAACTATTTTTAATTTCTCTTTTTTATATATTTAATGTTCTTTATCCCTTGTCTTTCTCTTTTTAAGTAATGTTTTTTTTTTTAACTTTATTTTTAGCCTGTTTCTATCAGTTTATACCATCTTATATCTTACCAAAAAGCGTTCTCAAATCTATCCAGCAATAACGGTATATATTAATTAAAATCAGTATATTTTGCTGTTTTTAACACTTTTTATTCTTTTATTAACTTAGCCATTTAACTTAAAATTTGTTTATGTATATATTGAATAATATCAAACTAACTATTTGGTCATCTTTGTATAACTTGAATACTCTTAAACCATGCACTTAATACATTAACATATAAAATGCGCCATACATGCATTAATAAATAAATTTATTAGTGATAGATTAAAATAACTTTTGCTTTGTTTCACAATACATTTTATTTTAAATAAATAGCTACCAGCTGTTTCGGCTGTAACGACATATATATCATAAACCATGCTGATTCGCAGTTTTGGAGAAACAACACTTTGAAACCTTTGAAACCATACATGCGCAAACCTTTTAAATATCTATGCAGTAAGTAAGTAATCATAAAAAAGGAGATGAACAGTTTTTGATGTCATATATTCATGTAAATTAGTATTTTATGGATTCCCTTTTAAGAAGGATAGGAGACAATGAGGACTTGTAGGTACGATGCTCGATTAGCAGTGGTCCTCACATGTATTACGGGATACCTCTGTTGGAGTGCGTAGGGACTTCAGATTTACAATGCCCCTGACTCGCGTTACACAACGTCCCAGGATTAATGATATTTCTAGGTGTTATCTACTCTCTTATGCTACCTTCATTTAGCCAGAGTAATATATAATATCAAAGGAGTAATATAAAAAGTAGTCATCAAATATATAGATTTAATTTGATTCGCGTAGGGCATGCGAAAGTCTCGAAACAAATGGCTTTCTCTTCTCCTTTGATTACTTAGTTTGTTCAATCTTCCTCACAAACAACGTCAATCAAGCTGATCATACATAATATTTTTATGTACTTACAAGTGCTTGTAATCGGCACATTTTTACGTATAAATAATACTTAATGTATTACAGACGGGGTTGGGTTGCGTGGTCGTAAGGGTAACACGTGTGCGGAAGCAGCTCCGCATAAAAGAGTTTCTTCAGCGGTTCAAAGTGGAAGAAAAGTGAAAAGGAAGTGATAAAAAGATAGTGCGGGAGGTGATTTATTAAGACAGGTGTTATCCAAAGTAAATACGCGGGCAAGCCAGGAAAAGAAAGGAAATAAGTTCGGCAGAGCCAGTGACTCAGATAGCAAGAAAAAATGGTAGGCAAGCCGGTAGAGAGAGGAGCTGGGGAGGAAGGAAAGGCGATAACGCCAGTGGAGATAGAGAAGAGAGGTAGGGGTCGGTCGAGAAAAGAATCAGCGGAAAAGAAAGAACTTAAGGAGAGGAGCATCATAGAAAACTTTTTGAAGTGCGGAAGTACTAGATTTGAGATCGTGGCGAGTGGAAGGAATAAGGTACTGCACTCACCTGTGAAGAAAGATGGGGACGACGGCGTCCAGGTGAAAGGGAGCCAGCAGCTGGGGAACGAGAAAAAAGAAGGCGAGGCAGTCAAAAAGTCAACGACGGGAAGTCTGGATCAGGGATGTAAAGAGGATAGGGTGAAAGAAAAGGCATCGGAAGTCAAAGAAAGTTAAGAAAAACAAAAGAAAACGCTGTTGACGGGAGAAGCGGAGAGCTTGATTTCCGACAGAAGGGAACAGACGGTACAGAGAATTGGTGAGGAAAAAGGAGGTCATTCGTTGGTAAAGCTGAAAATGGCAGGAGCTGATACAAAGGTAGAGCAGCAGAGGGCAGTAGAGGAGACGGCATCTTGTTTGCAGCAGAAGGCGCAGGAGAAAATACAGCATCAAAGGGACACGTCGGAAAAGCAGCGGAGCGTTGATGATAAGCGGAGGTATAACAGCGTAGAGGGTGCAGTAGATAAGTTAATAGTGCGGGTTGCGAATTTGGAAGAAAGGTTAGCTTTGGTAATCGGGGAGAAAAACAGTGTGATCGCAGAGGGGCCAACAAGGTGTGTAGCTTCGTTTTATTTGAGTAAAAACAACATATGTTGTTTGTCACCTCTTGGAATTTTCCACAAGTTGGCGTGTTTTTAGCGTCTTAGTTTTTACGGAATATTTTATTTAGAGTAATAAAGGAGCGCTGCATGAGGGTGTGTTTTTTTTATATCGGTTTCTTCTCGAAGATGATAAGAAGCGTTGAATGCCTCTCCCTTTCGATGCTGTTTGTGCGGATGGATTGGAGTAGTAAAGAGCGAGGACAGTGCAGAGGAGTGGGTGTGTCTGGTAATTTAAAATTTTTGAGGATTCGGCTGCGGACGTTACACACGACATAGTGTTTTGCATAAATTATCCCACTTATTAATCTTTTCATTTGTTATCAGTAAACGCAATTGTAATAATTTAAATCAGTATTCCGGGTACGTAGAGTCGCTGAAGGATAATATAAATTGTACTCACCGATTTGTGAGCAAAAATTGTCTTGTTAATAATGATTACGACAGTCAAACGAGTACTGATGTGTCGGCTTTAGTAATAATACATTTTTGACTTACACCAAAACATTAAACTTGTCGAGAATTAAAGGGATTTATTTATTTAGATCGTACAGTAAGATTATTTTACACGTATATGTGTACCTGCAGCCTAATATAAGTTGTAACCTAATTTATTAATATTACTAATTATTTTGATAAACAACAAAATGCCAAGTATAGAGTGCTTTTTTTGTTTTAGTTTACATGTCTGTCGATTGTTTCTTATCTCAGCCTGATTATTTGGCTTTTCATTGTTCTTAAAAATTATTGTATGCAAGGAGGGAGAAAAAAGATTTTCAGTCATAACATTTTTTACTTATCATTGTAAAAAATTAAGTTAAATAACGTTTTTTAACTTTTTTAAACCTATCATGCTGTAGAATAAATATTTTACTACAACGTTGAATATTTTATTTGTTTTGAACATGACACACACCATTTTAAAGGAATGTATATCGCTTTGATTGTTAATGTAGTGCACGTTAGTTATTGTAAAAGTCGTCTTATATATTGACCAAATTATGATTCACGAGCATCTTTTTTACAAGTGTAATTCAACAGTATTTCAACATTCTTAAAAAAAAAAAAAAAATCTGCATCGCAGATGAAAGTAATGATATGTTAAGATATTTATAGCTTTTAGATGTGATCAAAACGGCCAGAATGTTCTTGAGACTAAATGTATGTAGTTAAACTTGAATTGTAGTTGATTAAAACAATTTTTTTGTCCATTGATGCATTCGTTTAACAATTACAGTCATTTAGAAATGGTACTGAAATTCTTCCTGTTCAGTTTCACCCATAAACAAGGCACATAATTTATGTGCCACATATTTCAAGCGCTCACCCACGTTATTAGAAATTGATTTTTTCGCTCCCATTTTTTACAATCTACTTGCTTATAATAGCAACAATTATAATTTGCAATTTTGGGGTATTCAAATTAACGGAACGTTTTTGGCATTACTGTTTGTAATGTCTTAGTGCTCATTGACCATTTTGTCGAAATGTAAAGCTAATTGCCCTTCTAACATAAATATTTCTATACCTATTTTGTACATTAGGCAAGTTCATAACATAAATAATGCTGATACGTCTAGCAACGTTGGACTTACAAAAAAATTTTGGTGGCAGGATAACTTATTTTTTTTCATCGAATAAGGTATTTTGTTTAGAACACAAAATAAAATTCGATATTTTTTAATTTTTCCACGATAAAATCTAAAATGATATTAGATTATGTAATAAACTTGACCATGTAACGACTTTATTCAAATAGATATTAAGTAACAAAAAATTAATTTGCTGTTATTTCGAATCGAATATGATATTTCTTTAAGCTTTAAACTTAAAACTGTAACAACATTTAAATCCCTGATTCTATCTTTTGCAATCAACTTTTTTGTGATAAAAACATTAATGATTTAAGCTTTTTTTGTCTTGAGTATTAAAAAAGTTTTGGCATCTCTGATACGATATAAAAATTACTGATAGTTCGTTTTGTGAAAAGATCAGCAAGCGTCTTGGAACATAAAAAAAAATAACGCTATTGAAATTTTTATTTTCGAATTTCGAATGACGAATGACTTCATAAACATCATAATTATTTCATACAGCAGCAAAACAAAAACAAATACATGAAAAAATTTTTAAGTATTTAATAAAAATTTTACTTCTTTGGTTTAAAAAATCAGGGCCATTTCTTTAAAGATTATCAACTATCTTCATTTAAAGTTGGTAATTACTTGGATTGACTTTAAAAAAACATAAGTATCCAAAACATAACTGAATCTTGGATTCAGGTGTACAAAATTTTATACCAAATTTTAATAAAAAAAAGAAATTGAGAAATAATTTTCTTAGGAAACTTGTAAGATTTGTGATAATAATTTTTTTAGAAGAGATTGAACTTGGAAAATAATTCTCTGTTCAGAAGTTGACTTGCTTCAAATGCATTTAGTCAGGGTTCTAGAAGTATCGAAAATGGAAGTCTTTTCTATATTAATGATTTTGGTCTTACAATTTTAAAATATTAAAAGTCTAATTTTAAAAATTTAAAGTTAAAAGTCCATCGGAAAGTAAAGATGATTTTGATACATACTTCTCTAATGTAAGTAAAGATTTAAGTGATAAAATTATAAAACAAATAAATTTAATGAAACGTCTATCTTCAATGAGCAATGAAATAATTTTTATACTACCTACTAATAGATATAAAGTACAAACTATAAAATAAAAATGGTGGGATAAATGGAATAATTTTTAAGTTGCTAAACTTACTGTCTGATTATGTATGTGAACTTTTGACTCATATCTTTAATTTGTGTATCACTTAATTAACATGGCTCTTTGCCTTGAAAGAAACTAAAGTGGTGCTCATTTACAAATCTAGAAGCAAGCAAGAAGTTACAAATTACAAACCAATTTCACTAATATCAAACTTTGCAAAGATATTTACAAAGTTATTACATTACAGATTTAGAAGTTTTTCAATTAAAAACAAAATATTAGCTAGAAACCAATTGAGATTTATACAAACTAAGGAACGAAAATGCATTAAAAAATATTGTTAAATTAATACACAGAACGTATTAAAACATTTCATTTATGGGCTTGTCCGCTGAGACCGGGTTACCTTGCGCGCGTGGGACTTTTTTTGCCCGAACACGCTGTGTTCAGCTTGCTCATAATGGCTAGGAGATCGCTAAAAAAATAATTGAAGAATACAAATCGACAGATTTTGATTTGCTCTTTCCGACAGTGCTATTTATTTTTTTTCAAAGCCTTTTTTTTCGTGGAGAAAAATAAGTCAGTAGTTCAGGACGTTTCTTTGAAATTCGCTATGGTTAAAGAAATTTCTCTACAAACCTTAATCTCAACATGACGGTAAATTTTATGAAAGCCATTGAATCTACTTTAGTTTTTAATAAATTAAAAAATTCTTGTTGTTCAAAGATAAGACAATCTTGTCTTTCCATTTTCGAAAAGTTTATTGTAAATAACATGAAGCTTTCTTACTTTGACCAAACTATTAGCAATCACCTAAACTTTACCAGAAGATATCTTTAAGAACATATTGACCTATTTGTAATTAATTCGGATAACGGAGGTTCTACAATAGTCATCTACAAAACTGATTGTACTAACAAGGTTGAATCTTTATTAGGGGATTCCACCTATTATGAGTTGGTCACTGAGAAGGAGAGCAGCAGAGTTCTTTCTTGGCTAATTAAGTGTGTCAAAAGAATTGTTGACCTTGAGACACACAGGGAACTTTTCCTTGCATCCGAAATTCCTGAACCTGACTTAGACAATTTAAATACAAGTTCCTTATCTCGTGCTTATGAAATGCTTATGTAAAATGGTATACATTTCTGTTTATGACAACAACGTAAATGAACAACTAGACACTAGCAAATTGAATGTTTCGTATGAAAATTTCTTACGAGATATGAAGCAAAAAATTAGTCGTAATTATTCTTAATTAATTCTTTACATGTGTATTATACATTATCATCAGGTTATATATGTCGTATACAGTGTAATATTTTCCCTTGGTTTTTCAACATCCTTAAATACTTTACCTAATTTTATGTACGTGTTTAATTATGCTTCTACTTGATTACATAAAGTTCATTGTTTTTACTTTTGTACATTCTATGATGTTACTTTTAAAAGAAAAATTTTCTTACTAAACAATTATTTTTGTAAATTATGTGCTAAGTTTTCTTTGCTTTACTTGCAGTGTTATGTTTCGTCCTAACACTTAAATTGGTATTTATACAATTTATACAAAACTTTTTTTTTTATTATGCTATGTTTGTTATTTTTCTTTTTGTACATTTTTATTAGTTGCCCTGAGGATGACGTCAGCATGTCGTCGAAATATCGGCAGTTTTGTTAACTAGTAAAATAAAGTCATGCTCAAAATACTATTTTGTGTACAGTTTCATTGTTGAACATATATTGGAGTTCAAGACGTAAAACTCAGCAGACAAACAATACATTGCCTCATCATCTACTTTACTTGCTGTGTGTTATAAGTAAGAAATACAAGCATAAAATTTAGTGAATTAATGAAATTTCTAGAACACAGCTATTTATATGATAAATCAGATTAGATAGCTACAGTGTCAATAAACTTTTATTGATAATGTAAGAAACTTGAATTATTTCTGAACTGCCATTGATAGTAGGAGTAAATCCAAAACTTGATTAGTGACCGCGAGAGGGAGTGGTTGCATGCAAGAAGGGCTCTGTAGGAATCGTTGTGAATTGGCGTATTTAAGGCGTTTTTCATTTGTTGTTGCGTGGTATTAAGTTGAGTAGTAAAATCTGATCGAGGAAAGTATAAAACTTTGTGCGTAATAAGTTGTATTTTGGTTATTTTTTAGCAAGTAGATAGAGGTGGTATTTTTTGGGGTTGGAGGAACGGTCCGACTGGCTGCGGCGTGTGTGTACATGTAGGTGAGTGTGGCGGTGTAAGTCTTCACACGTGTAACAATGTCAGGAAAAAACAAAGACGATAAAAATATGTTGGACGCCAAGAAGAAAGGTGAAAAAATTGAGAAAAGTGATGTGGGTCCGAAAGACGAAAGCGTAGCCACCGGTAAGAGTGCGGGGGGTAAGGTGGTGTTAAACGGGACAAGCGTTACGAGGTGAGTCGAAGACAGCGGAAAAACAGGCAAGCAGCCGTCGATAACGGATAGCTTTGCGAAATCTGTTAAAATTGATAACAAAGAAAGAGTGTTAGAATGCGGGGGATGTGTCAAGGGAATAAGTGTGTGAGTTGGAGGAGCTCTTAAGCAAACAACGAGTTGCGTTTAGTATGGAAAGAGATAGTATGAGAGAGAAAATAGAAGCTGAGCTCAAAAAAATAGGACAAGAAAAAGTTATGTGCAAAAAAAATTAAGTCGATGTAAGAGCGATTGAAGTGGATTTGTGTGAAAAAATGGAAAAGTTGAAAAATGAGTGGCGTAAATTTAAAGTTAAAACGAAAGCTACTTTGTGTGGAGTCATGGATGTGGTAGGTAAGGTAGACAGTGATACAGAGGCTGAAGTGGGAGAGGGAAAAGGCGATATTAAGGCGGGCAGTGTTGTGTCGAGAAACTCGGGTGGGTCGGTAGCTAGCGACGGGAAATCATTAGCTGGCAGGAGCGGTTTTTCAGATTTTGATGTGAGCGTGATGACAAGACTAATTCAATTGCAAGACGAGAATAGGAGGCAGGAGAGTTTAGTTTTCAGGGGTTTGTCTGTTCGGCGAGTAGCGTGAGGGATACATAAGTTTTTAAAAGAGAAATTGAATGTTGATGTGAATGTAGAGCATGTGAGAAAGAGTGGAAGTGGATATGTCGTAAAGTTTTACAAGAGAGAGGATAGAGATTATGTCTGAAAAAATAAATACAAGTTAAGTGGTACAAAATATTTTATAGAGATTGATTTAAGCTATGAGGAGAGAATAAGACAGGTTGGTTTGGCCAAGTGGGTGAAAAATGAAAAGGAGAAAGGTTCCCAAATAAAAAGTAGCCTGGGAGGTTTCTGGTCAAATAACAGATGGTGCAAGTGGTTAGACGAGAAAGTGTCAGAGAAGATTTGCGAGAGAGTTAGGCGTACGAGTAACAGTAACAGCTTTAACATCATGGAGGCTGAGCAGTGTTCAAGGCGTGGTGAGGAAGCAAAGGATGGAAAAAAGCAACATTATAATGATAGTCAGAAAGAGTTTACCAGAAGTATGGAAGAGCTTTTTCGGTAAAGCACAGAAAAAGGTTGTCGAATGAGGAGCAGCAGAAGTTTGAAATAAGTGCCAGTAATAATAATTTTATCTTTTGGAAGTGCGCGGGAATTTTCAATAAGGATAGGGATTTTTGGAATTTTGTGGAAAAGTATGATTTTATAAGTTGATGCAAAACGTGGTGAGAAAATAGAAACTAGAAAAATTTAGAACGAAAACTGTCAAATAATTTTATTTGGAAATCTCTTGATGTAATAAGAGAAAATAAAGGGTAGAGTGAAAGGGGGATTCTTTATAGGTGTTAAAAAAAATTGGTAAAAAAATGTAAATAACTTTAATGTAACCGTTCACAAAAATGTTGTGATGAATAGAATTATAATTAATAATGATGGAAATGTATGGTCGGTGTACAATCCAGGTAACTTACGGGAGATAGTGGATTTTATACAGCAGTATGAGTTTTTAGAAGGGGAGATGTTGATAATTGGGGTTGATTTTAATATTAGAACAGGTGATTTGGGTAGCTTTGTGGAAGGGGAGTCTGGTGAATTAAAAAAAAAACGAGCAAAGACGCAACGATCGGTAATGAAGGTAGACAATTAATGGATGTAATAGAGAACAAAGGGTTGTATATGATGAATGGGTGGTTTGAGGGGGATGAAAAGGGGGAGTACACGTATATAGGCGCGAGGGGAAGCACAGTCATTGACTATGTGTTAGTTAATTGTTTTGCTTTGGATTGACTTGAAAAATTCAATATTAGAGGGAGGGTGGATGCGGATCACGCTCCGCTGTCTCCCCCTGTACACTCCCCTCTGTCTGGAAGTGTACGGTTTCAAGGAAATCCTAAAGCAGGTATATGGAGTGGAAGTGAAGAGAGAGGTTTATTCATGGTCAGTGGAGGATGCTGGGAAGTTTTAACGGGTGACCGAAAAGTTGTGCGAAGAATACAAGATTACGGAAAAAGAGTCTGTGCAGGAAATATGGGAGGGTATTAAGAGCATTGTAAACAAAGCGGTTACGAGAAAAGAAATTAAATACAAAAAATGGAGGTTAGGCGAAAAGAAGTGGTGGAATAAATCATGTAGAAAAAAGAAAAGAAAAGTGAAGGCAGCGTATTACAAGTGGAGGAAAAATTTAGCAGGAAAAGAGGTGTATTTAAAAGAAAGAAAAGAATGGAGAAAGCTATGTGATTATGAGGCAGCACAGTTAGTGAGCATTAAATATGAAAAGGATGTATGTAAGTTTTTGGGTGTCGGTAAGGAAAAGAATGAAGTTGAGAATAAAATTTCCCTAGATACATGGAAAGAATATTTTAGAGAACTCGTAGGAGGTAGCTGCGTGAGAATTGTTGAAGCGAAGAGGCAGTTAGAGGCTGAGGATATGGAGAGTCTCACGAAGGAGGAAGTTCTTTTGGCGATTAAATCGTTAAGAAGAAGGAAAGTGGCAGGATACGATGAAATTATGAATGAAGTCTGAAAAAATAGTGGAAAATAGTTATTTGATAGACTGTTATATTTATTAAGCAAGATATGGGACTGAGAAGGTATACCGCAAGATTGGAACGTAGCAGTAGTAGTCCCACTTTTTAGGAAAGGTGATATGTATGTGGCAAAAAATTAAGGGGGGTATCTCCTAACTGCCGATAGCGTATAAAATTTATACAGAAGTTTTTAGATGCAGACTAGTAGAGGAAGTAGAAACGAAGAGTGAAGGAATTATACGAAGAGTTGACCATTATGGTAAGAGTAAAGGATACGTTCACGGAAAGATTTTGGAGTTCAAAGGGAGTGAGGCAAGGATGTGTCTTAAGTCCAATTTTGTTTTGTATTTATATTGCTGTTGTAGAAAAAGAATATAAAAATAGGAATGTATGGGGGGGGGGGGGGTAGTCATTGGCGTAATTAAGGTCTGGACGTTGGCATACGCTGACGATCTAGTCTTACTCGCATTAAACAGGGAAGCTATGTTAGACATGCTAGGATTATTAAAGAGATTTCCTAACGGGAGGGGATTGATTTTTAGTGTGCTAAAAACCAAAATTCTAGTGTTAAATAAAGTTAGAAACTGCGGAAATGAGTGGAACTGCTAAAAGAGTTTGGGGTCTGGGGGAGATAAGGTGTGAAAATGATTTTAACAGAAAGAAGATGCTGTTTAATTATTTGGTTAAAAGCTTTATGTCGTATGGGGCAGAAGTATGGGGGCTTAAAGAAAGGAAGTAGTTGAAAAAATACAGTTGGACTATTTTAGATCGGTATGAAGGCTTGATTTTTGTACACCGAGAGACATACTTTATAGAGAGTCCGGCACAGAAAAATTATGTAATGCATGGCGTGTGAGAGCGTTAAGATTTGAGCAAAAGATACAGAATTTAGAGGAAAACAGATAACTTAAGGTTTGTCGGAGATAAAAGGAGAGGCTGGATGAGTGTGATTTGTATAGTGTGGAAAGGAGAAAGTTTTGTAGTTACGTAGGTTTAAGTACTATGGTTATGAATCTAGAATTGAACAACAAAAAAGATATTGTTGCTGAAATTAGTCAAAGAATGAAAGACATAGAGATTCAAATACTAGATAGTAATATTAGGGATTCTAGATACAATGCGCAATACGTAAATATTATGACCAAAGAGCTGCCGAAGTACCTGAATAGATGTAAAAAGGATGGAGATATTAGTATTATTGCCAAGATAAGATGTGAAAACTTTGAAGTATGTAATGAATATTGGTTTACGGCAGAGGATAGGTTATGTATATTGTGTAAAAGAGAAGCGAGTACGTTGCAGCATATTGTAATTAGATGTGAGGTATGCGCGAATTGGTACGAAAACAGAATAGAAGTAAATAGAATAATAAACAAGTATGTTATTAGTGAGCTTGGAATAATTAAAGTAATCAAATTGTTTAAAAGGTATGAAAAGGAATGCTAAAAAGCGTCTATGAGAGTAAATATTGTACGGTAACATCGGGGTAAAATATTGTACGGTAACAGCGGAGATAAGTATACACAGAGCCTGGTACGTAGTGTGTGAAGGTGCGGTTAGAATGGGTTATGAAAGAGTAACTTTGTAAGTTTTTTTTTGTCCGGAATGTGTGGGATCGGATAAGTTTTGTTTTATTACCTCTGTAAACCAAGTTCTTTTTCTGGGCCTATCGGCTGATTAATAAATAAATATATACATTTAATAGACCTAAATCCAATCGTTTGATAATACGATTACCTGGAAAATTTATTACTATACATTAATAATGAGTTTTCCCAGAGATAGAGTGAATTAGAAAATCATATCAAAGAGGATTGGTGATTTTTTTTAAAGGTTATAATGCTCCCGTAAAATTTAGCTTTTATTAATAGTTAAATATTTTGAGCTAAAATTTTTTTAAAGTAGTTAAGAAGCTTTTATAAAATTAATACTAATTTTTTTTTTTTCTTAATGAACTGCTAACTCTTACAAGTTTTGAAATTGAAATTTAAAAGGGGTCTAGTTTAATTAGGCTTTGTTTTCTTTTGGCTTAACATACTTTAAATACGATACTTGTATCATACTTTTTCAATTTAAAAGCTTTAGAAATTCTCTATAAACTTCAATTTAACACATCAAACTTATCTAGCTTTTTACTTTTGCTAAAAAAAGTTACCGTTATACTTGAGACATCCGAAACGGTAGACCAATATAGTGACCGAAGTCATCTGATATTTATAAAATTCTTCTTCATATAATGAAAAGAGTTTTTGGGATTTCTGACTGAGGAGTACATATAAAGTTTTGAAAATGATGAAAAGGAGATGAAACATTACTATCAAAAAGTAAGAAGCTCTCGCCAATAGAACTTTTCATAGTAATTATTTTTTCGTGATACTATATGTGTAGTTTTGGTCAGTACTTCTAATTTTTATGTATACATATTTTCATTTATCCATGTACAATCAAATTTTGTCATACAAGATAATCAAGTCAGTGAACTAAAAGTTAACAATGAAATGGATGATGTGATTTTTACGTATTACGATATAGCTAAAAAAAAAAAAGAAATACTTTATTCAAAATTTGTCTCCATTTTTTGGTCTCGTACTGTAAATTTTTTTCGTGTAAGATTGATGCGAGCTGTTTCTTCTTTATGTGTATAGTTTCATTTTACTCCACTACTAAATTTTTCCGAGATAACGCATCACAAGTTTTACTCTGTGTTCTTTACCAGGTATTGCAGACTTTGAGTCTTACTCTTGCCCTCTTTTCTATAATGCAATTTTTTTTCCATCACTCTGTACAACTAATTTTTTAAATTATAGTTGAAATTATAATGAAGCACCGTTCCTAATAATTATAATTTTTTAGGTAACAAAACTGAATAGAGATCCTGAATCAGGAACCGCTTTACAAGAAATTTCGTTCTGGCTAAATTTGGAACGGGCTCTTCACAGAATTCAAGAAAAACGAGAAAGTTTAGAAATATCACTAACACTTGATATTTTAAAACATGGAAAACGTTTTCATGCAACGGTCAGCTTTGATACTGATACTGGCTTAAAACAGGCTCTAGCAACCGTAAATGATTATAATCCTCTTATGAAAGATTTTCCTATAAATGATTTATTATCAGCAACTGAATTAGAACGAATCCGTTCAGCCATTCAGCAAATATTTATTCACTTACGAAAAATTAGAAATACTAAGTATCCAATACAAAGAGTTTTACGACTAGTTGAAGCAATCTCTCGAGACTTAAGCCAACAACTCTTGAAAGTCTTAGGAACTCGAAGACTTATGCATATTTCTTTTGAGGACTTTGAGAACGTCATGACACAATGTTTTGAACTATTTAATACTTGGGATGACGAGTATGACAAACTTACTCAATTACTAAGAGAATTTGTTAAAAGAAAACGTGATGAACACATGAAAATGGTATGGCGTGTGGCTCCTGCTCACAAAAAACTACAAACTCGAATGGAACACATGAGACGTTTTCGACGTCAACATGAACAACTAAGAACTGTTATTGTTCGTGTTTTGAGACCGTCTAGGCACAGTACATCTACAATTGATAATGCTGATAATGATACAGTCAAAGTTGAATTTGTTTTTGATGCCGCTGATGCCAATGCGATAAGTGAAGTAAACTTAGCATATGAAAACGTCAAAGAAGTCGACTGTTTAGATATAACTAAAGAAGGATTAGAGTCTTGGGAAGCTGCTGTTAGTAGATACGAAGAACGAATTGAACGAGTTGAAGCTAGAATAACAGCACATTTGCGTGATCAACTAGGAACAGCGAAAAATGCTAATGAAATGTTCAGGATTTTTTCTCGGTTTAATGCTCTTTTTGTGAGACCTCACATCAGAGGGGCTATTCGAGAATACCAAACTCAACTTATACAAAGAGTCAAAGACGATATTGAAACATTGCATGAAAAATTTAAGGTAAGAAACTGTTTGATAAAGTGTTCTAACCTTTTTATTTTTAATCGTATATTCTATAATATGAGAGAATCAAGTGCCGCAGTCTTACATCTATAAATTAAATTTCTATTACGAAAATTTTTTACTGGTTTACAGTAGCAACATACATGTGTAGACAAAGGTAGTTTAAGGAATAAAATTTCTCCTGTCTTTCAAATTTGATCTTGTTCTATCAGTTACAAAATTAACAATGAGAAATTGATGAAAATTTGTCTACAAATGAATAAAGTCATGAAAATGGCACTGTCAACATTAGAAGGCATGAAGGTTCCTTGAAGCCGAGTAATTGATATTTGTAATTAGCTAATTTTTATGTGTAGGCCTATGGGCTGTCGTCTTTTTAAGCGCTTCTATTGCATGTACCTCGCTTATTAACAATGAACTTAAATTAAAAATTTTCTCCATGATAAAAGAATGTATAAGACAGACGACATACCAAACTATAGAGAGCGTCGCATAAACTATAGCGAAGGATTGAACCTCCTTAATAGGTTTTGTTTCTATTTGTGCTGAGGAAAAAATTAATTTTTAGGTAGCAATGTCACTTTATCGATATTATCAGGCACAATTGATAAAAATCAGTTTTAATGCATTAAAAGTTAAGGACTGAAAGAAAAATGCTACGAATTTTGTATTAACTAATTTAATATTAATAATATTAGATCATGTACATAAAAAATGAATCATTGTTGAGTCTCACAAGATAGAAAATTCAAAGACATTTGAAATAAAATTATTAATAAATACGAAGACAAATATAACATGAGGAACCAAATATAATTAATTCGTTTGAGTTTTTAGGTACAGTTTTGGTAGAAAAAGATAACCACAGATTATAATAAATTTCGTGATAGTGCTAACATAAGGCCTTTTTCCACTTGCTGCAAAAAAATAGTTGTATAGTCATTGTAACTTTTCCATACATTTTAGAAAAGGTATACATTACTTGACTGTATTATTTAAAAGTAAATTTTGTAATATAAAATAATGGAGATTTGAAAGCAAGACGTTAGTCCAAGCCTGTATGATAAATTTGTTAAAAATTAATTGTTTATTTTTTCTCTTTGAAAAACATTGCATTGTAAAAAAATATCGGTTTCGTTTTTTCTCAATTTAAAAACTCATAAGTCAACATCCTAGTGAATTTTCTTAATGTATAAATGTGATTCTGATTAATCTATTTAATGTTATTTCTCTTTCCCATCATTCGGTTCCGTCATTTAACTTTTTTAAACATGCCTCTGCTGAAATCTACTAAATATAAAAACATTATCTTTCTCTTTTAAAGCTTAGTAGAATCAATACTTTTTAACGTATGAGTGTTGATTAATACCTATATAAGTGTAAAATTTTGTGATAATGCCTCTGTCACGATTTTCTTAAACTTTTGGTTAGCTTGAACGTACTGTCATTGAATCCATGTTTGTGACCAACACGTTAAAGAAATCTATAAATTTTCGGTTTTTGATGCATGCTCTGATTCGCTCTTGTACTGTCAGTACTCGCTGTCGTCAGCTGAATTTTAAAACTCCGTATAATTTACTTATTTGTCACTGTTCATAATATGAATAAAATGACAGTGAATGTGTCTGATTATAACGGGAGCTATTATAGATTCAACAACATTATACACAATTTTACTTGTCTTTTTTATTTTGAAAGCCTGTAATTTATGCAAAATTAGCATTTATTTGTGCTTTGTGGAGCTCTTTAAATTATTGAAAAAAAAACTCACAACTTCTTTCTTACTTTTTTTTATGTGTACATTTGTTTGGAAGAATTGCACATGGTGGGTAGAATCCAGCTATTTAAGTTGTTATCAGTTTCCATATTTAATTTTTTTTTGTATAAGTGACGTATACGTTAGTCGATCAATTTCCGTTAAGATCGCACTCCAAGTTTTAACCAAATAAATAAAAATAGTGATGACTGACACGACAGTAGTGGAATTTTACTATTTTCGGTTGTTTTCTTTTAGAATTATATTTTACGTTACCAAAGTCACCAACTAATGTGGAACTGCAATTTTTGTATAACGACGCCTGAGGTCCCGCTTTCTGACCACAACTAGCCACCAATACAGATTCCTCCTCAGTAAAAATTCCAATGTGTGCTTGCTATGATGGCTTACAAGCCGTGAGCCCACCGTTACCGCGAAGAAGTACCCTGGATGCATCGGCGCTTTCGACGAAGAAACGTACATGACGGTCAGCCACTATTTACATTAGCATTGTAACGTGGCGTCAAGTACGTTTCTTCGTCGGAGGCGTAAGCACGTAAGTAGGATTCTCCTTAAAAAGGTATTGGAAGATAATGATAATAAGCAATACAAGTCTAAAGTACCCGTACCTCTGTAAGATTGTACAATAATTGAGCTCAATAAACAACACGATTTTTCTTTGATTATTGAATTATAGTGTGAATTGGATTAAAAGGTTCAATTTGATGGGCTTAGTTATCCTGAAACTCTGTAACAACTTGAATACAAGAGTAATGAAAATTGACCATTATTAAATTATTCCTTAGATAAGTAGTTAAAACGTTACGGTTACAAGTTTGTAGGGTAATAATGTCAATGCTTAAGTAATGAAGTATATGTGTTATAATATCATGCTGTTAGGTGTCACGAAGTTATTGTTTCAAGGAATTATAGGATCAGTATATCGAGTTTATCGCTGTAGTTAATTTGACTGCTTACTTACGTTCAACGATTCCAAAAATTTTCTATTATACAGGGTCGAATCCCAGGACTTTAAACTTGTTATTTTCGTATGGTTAATGAAATTAGAGATGAAAAATTATCATAATTTATAAATGATATTGCTAAAAGTATCTTATCTAATCCAAGTTTTCAAAAAACAACGTAATCCTAAGATAATTGGCAAATACCATATCTTATATAAGACTACAGAAAAAGTCTAAGATTCAAAGTTCAAGTGCTTTTTAATTAATAAAAAATTTAATCTTATCATTTTATAATTTGGCTACGGTTTGCAATTTGTTTCTGTAACTTAGTATTCCTATGCTTGTAATCTAACGATCTGGCACTTTTACTGGCGTGTTCAAGTGTAGGTGTGTTGAACATTGTACTAACACTTGACTAGTTTCTTTAAGTTAGTTATATGTCTTTATGAAACAACAAATAACTAGTAAGCTAAATTCTTTTAGCTCTTAACCTCAATACGTAGTTATTATCATACGTACAAGATATATTAATTTAGAACCTTTGTAATTACATATTTCAAGCTATAAGAACCACAAAATTCAGCAAGTTACATTCTTCCTGCTCTTAAACTTGAAACCCAGTAAATTTAGATGTTTCGAGCTTTCAATCCTGTAAAATCCAAAAAATTATTTGAGTAAAGCACTTAAAATCCTCGTAACTTGCAGCTTAGAGAATACATAAATTATGAACTGAGAAAGTTAGATTCTTCAAGCATTAATGACTTTGAAATCTAGTAAGTTGCATACTTTGAGCTTTTATCTAAAGGATTCAGTGAGTTACGTGCTTGAAATGACCAAGTCGTAAGAGATGGTGCTGCCAACGTAGCTAAAGTGTAGACAAGCAGTTTAGATACGTATATATACATANGGTAAAGATTTTAACTTTTCAATAAATAACGTAACTCTCACTTCTCATTACAAATATACTTTTTTAATAATAATATTCTAAATCATGTAAAAGGAGAACTGAAAACATATTACAGCATGGATCATGCTACTTTCAAGGGTGTTAATGAATCTGATATTGACATTTATGTGAATTTTCTAAATGAATTTCTTAACAATATTTGTAAAGGCTTATCTTCCCATGAGCATAATTTAAAAATTGGGACAATTTTTATGTTGATGAAAAATAGCACACCTAATAAACTTAGTAAGAATTTGAGATAGAAAAAACCAGTGCGCCATAGCACTACCTTAAGGGTGATGTAAAATATATTTTAATAACATGGTAGAATTATGTGGACGTCCACAATATTCCACTTTTGTCCGCATAATAACCCTTACATATAACCCTTATAAATATAGAAATATAGATATATATATATATATATATATATATATCCCTACATTACACAGCTGTATTAACAAAAGTAAGTCTTAGCCCCCCGCTCCTCCCCGCTTCCCGTGTGAGTCGCGTATTCTGCTGTTGTGAACTCATTCTCAGCCTGCATTGATAATAACACGAGTGATGTTGTTATTTTGTCTACTCAATCTGTTAATGGGGGGTTGGCGTGCGGAGCGTGCAGGGGGGCGTCAGCCCCACTAGCATATACATAAATATATATATATACATATATATATATATACATATATATATGTTTATCAAGAGGTGACTTATGCGGACAATCACATGTATGTAAGGGTTATTATGAGGACAAAAGTGGAATTATGTGGACGTTCGCATAATTCTACCATGTTATTGATATATATGTTGAAAGCACGTGAAGTCCGCATAAGACACTATTTATAAACACACACACACACACATATATATACACTATTGAATAAAACATAGTGTGGAGCTTAAAAGTGCGGACAGTAGTTGAGGGAAGCTAAAACTAATAAACTTGGTAGAAATTAATATTTTTATATTTTACAACCATTCCGACGAACGGTGCGTACAACGGCTCTGCATTGCTGTGTTACTAGGCACGTATATGCTATCGTAATTGGCAAAGTAAAAAATCTCGTCAGATTTAATTGTGTCATCAGTCACTTACACAAACAACGGGTGTGTAATCTTTCATTCAGTATGCTATAATTTAATTTCATTTGAAGTCGTTTCTTGTCGTATGAAATATACATATGCCAGCGGTATGATATAGTACTTCACAAGCACATGCTTGACAAAGGAACATTTTTACTGTACAAAAATATATCTGACATTTTTTTTATGATGTATTAAATTATGTTTTCATTAAGAGACTTTTAATGAAACAAATAAATAAATAATCTGTTAAGTACCAATATAAATGGTTTTATATAGTGGAACGTTGTTTGGAATCCACACACAGTTAACTATATTATAAAACAGTTAACTTAATAATTTAATATATAATAATATCGACGCTTCGCGCAACGGCCCTCTATAAATCAATTATGACTTTAAATTTCTCCTTAACGATAAGATAAATTATATTGATAAGACAGTTTTGTCTTGAAGTAATTTAATAAATAACCAATAACCCCAAAAGTAGTGTAGTGAAGGTAGGGGGCCGTGGGGGGGTCACGAAAAAATATGTGGGGGGCTGTGGGTGGATTTTGAGGAAAAACTGCTATGTGCTAAAGTAAGGGAAAAAATGACGGGTTTTTACTGTATTTTGTAGGGGACGGTAAGGTGGTAAATGGGGGTCTGTGGAGGGATTGTGTGAAATGGCCTACTGAGATCAAATGGTGGACATTTCGCCCAAGCGACATTTCGCCCACCAATCAGAAGTGAGCCTGTTGCTCTGACAATATTAAAACATTGTTTACATTCAAGATAATCTTTAAAATAATTCTTGAGTAAATTCTTGAAGAAATTCGCAAAAAAATTTTTAATATAATTCTTGAGAATATTCTCAAGATAATTCTTGAGAATACTCTCGAGATAATTCTTGGGAATACTGTCACAAATAATAATAAAAAATCAATAAATAATAGTTCAGAAAGAAAAATGAGTTAACAAACAAAACAGATAAAAATAAGAATGATAAACTCAAAACACAAAAATTTATGAAAACAAGCCATTTTGGCGAACGTTTTTCCACAGAAGTGAAGTCATCATATTTATATAACTGATTGTAAATTGATCATCAAAACTGTTTATGAGAGATTTAAGTATCATGTGACAAAGTTAACCGCGAATTTTTGAATTCTTCACTCACGACATTGGCACTAAATAATGCAAAAGAGAAAACATTGTTGTGATATCAAATAAAATATCTCTAGTCATCCTCGTTTTAATAGTTGCTTTAATGCATTATCTTAAAGACTTAAAGCAGGTAAAAACATTTTTCCACATTTACAAGAATTAAATTTTTGTCTTTCACTTTGCCAAAATTTTGCATGACGAAATTCGGTATGTTAATATTCCAAAAAACTACTGTTTTAATTCAGAAACAAAAACTTGGGTGAAACAAAGAACAGTTCGAAACAATTCAACAATATGTTGACTTAACATAGTCTCTCCTAAGGATTCGGAGCGTTGGTTTTTAAAACTAACTTCAAATCACATAAATGAAGCAAAATCTTTTAAAATGTTGAGAACAATTAACGGAATACTTTATAGTACATTTGAAGTTGCTGTTATTTCTTTGGGCTTAGTGAAACACAATTCCCAAATTCACAATATTTTTACATCAAGATGTAACGTTATGCTGCTCTGCCAATTGAACAATTTTTCTGCTTGATTTTTCATGTCTGAAGATAGTACGGGCAAAAATTTATAAAAAAAGTTTAAAAAATAAAAAAAAAATTTTACTAAAGCTGAAATCTACTAAA
>NW_019379862.1:1197099-1207392 GCF_000648655.2 Copidosoma floridanum | reverse complement strand
TAAATAATCTGTTAAGTACCAATATAAATGGTTTTATATAGTGGAACGTTGTTTGGAATCCACACACAGTTAACTATATTATAAAACAGTTAACTTAATAATTTAATATATAATAATATCGACGCTTCGCGCAACGGCCCTCTATAAATCAATTATGACTTTAAATTTCTCCTTAACGATAAGATAAATTATATTGATAAGACAGTTTTGTCTTGAAGTAATTTAATAAATAACCAATAACCCCAAAAGTAGTGTAGTGAAGGTAGGGGGCCGTGGGGGGGTCACGAAAAAATATGTGGGGGGCTGTGGGTGGATTTTGAGGAAAAACTGCTATGTGCTAAAGTAAGGGAAAAAATGACGGGTTTTTACTGTATTTTGTAGGGGACGGTAAGGTGGTAAATGGGGGTCTGTGGAGGGATTGTGTGAAATGGCCTACTGAGATCAAATGGTGGACATTTCGCCCAAGCGACATTTCGCCCACCAATCAGAAGTGAGCCTGTTGCTCTGACAATATTAAAACATTGTTTACATTCAAGATAATCTTTAAAATAATTCTTGAGTAAATTCTTGAAGAAATTCGCAAAAAAATTTTTAATATAATTCTTGAGAATATTCTCAAGATAATTCTTGAGAATACTCTCGAGATAATTCTTGGGAATACTCTCAAGATAATTCTTAGGAATACTATTGAGATGATTCTTGGGAAAATGCTTAAGTTAATTCTTATGATAATCCTCAAGAGTTTTTTTAAGGAAATTCTTCAGAAAATTCTCAAGCAAAATTTTTGTGTCAACAATTAAAATAATTTTTAATGCTTAAAAGTTTTTAAAATGAGATTTAGAGATTTTCATCGTTTAAAAGTTTAAAAATGTACCCTTGGGATGTATGGGGGGTTATAACAATTTCTTGCAGGTATATTAAACAGAGTAGTATTTATGACTTGACTAGTTTTAACACCTACTGTTGTACCTAATCAAAGCAAAACCAACGTTTTTAACAGAAGTTACCAATGAAAGTTACAAAATTAAAGCATGCACAACTTTTGGCCTAAAGGGTCTATATTGTATTTGTCTATATCATATTAGACTAAGATATTAAGAAATCATTTTTTTTATATCCATACTCAGGGTTCTTACACGGAGAATAATACTCAAACAGGTTGAAACTAAAAATTAAATAATGAAAAAAAAAACCATTAGACTTCATTTTTCAGAAAAACAGTAAACTGCTGTTCATACGATAAAATGTTTTAAACAAATTACCACAACATAGATTACTATTGCACTAAGTGCTGATTTTTATAACCATCTTATCAACAAAAGTGAAAAAAAAAGAGAAATTTTTTGCTATACTTTAGGGATTTAAAAAATTTACATACATCTTGTACATAAGGCAAAAGTTTTATTAAATGCTAAAAAAACTGCTATTATTCCATAAAAATAAAACGGGTCACTTTATTATCCTGACTTATAGAAAAAAAAACAAAAAAAACACGTAAAATAATCAAGATGTCAACGTCATCAGAGTGGAATAAAATGTGTCTTATTCTATAAATAGAGTATATGGGACTTGGTTAATGGCCGCGCGAGTGAGTGGTTGCGTGCGAGAGAAGCTCTGTGGCAATCGATCTGTATCGTGTGTTTCAAGCATTTTTTATTATTATTAACTGTGTGATTTTGAGTGAGTTATAAGAATAGATCGGAACATGCAGATAGTTTTTGTGGAATTTGTTGCGTCTCGGTTATGTTTAAGCGAAAAGGTGAAGGTGTGTGTTTTCTAGGTTAGGGCGTATGGCGCGGCAAGACGCTGCCTGCTTGTGTGCGTTTTAGACGAAGTATAGGAAAGGATTTTCTTCTATACGATAGACAATATGTCAGGGAAGAGCGGTGAGAAAGTTGATAAAAAGACGATGGACATTAAGAAGAAGGGTGAGAAAAGCGAGGGCAGTGCGAAAGAGAGAAGTGTGGCGGTGGAGGCGTGTGCGGAGGGGAAGGTGGTGGTGAAAGGTATTGGTGAAGCGAAGCGAAACAAAGCTAGCGTGACTACGAGCAGGCAGCCAGTTATAACGGATAGCTTTGCGAGAACGGTCAAATTCGACAAGAGAGAGAAAGTGTTGGAATGCGGGGGCTGTGAATTGTTGTGGGAGGAGGTGTGTGAATTAAAAGAATGTTTGAATAAAGAACGGGCGGCGTTAAACAAAGAGAGAGATAGTGTAATAGAAAGAATAGAGGTAGAGCTGAAAAAGATAAGGCAGGAAAACGTTGTGTGTGAGAAAAACAAAGTTGATATTAAGGCGGTAGAAGTTAATTTGTCTGAATGAATCAAAAAATTGGAGAATGGGTGGCAGTATTTCAGGGCTAAAGCCAAAGCTGCGATGGATAATTTTGAGAAAATGGTCGATAAAGCAGGTAGCTTCGAGGGGGCATTGAGGGCGGAGGAGAGGGAGGGCGGTAAAACGAGTAGTAGTGTTGCTTCGGGACAATCGGGAGGGTCGATATATAACGATGGGAAATCGCTGGCTGGTAGGAGCTGTTTCTCAGATTTTGAAGTAAGCTCGATGAGAAGATTAGTCAAATGGCAGGATGAGATGTCAAGACAAGCAAACTTAGTCTTTAGAGGCTTGTCTTTGCACGGTGAGTGGCGGGTTGGGATAAATATGTTTTTAAAAGAGAAATTGTATGTCGATGTGAATGTAGAGCATGTGAGAAAGAGTGGAAGTGTGTTCGTAGTAAGGTTTAGCAAGAAGGAGGATAGGGATCTAGTTTGGCAAAGTAAGCATAAGCTAAGGGGCTCGAAATTTTACATAGAGAATGATTTAAGCTATGAAAAGAGAAAGAGGCAGAAGTTGCTGGTGAAGTAGGTAAAGAGTAAAAAGGAGGTAGGTTATCAAAAAAAAGTAGCATGGGTGGTTTTTGGCTAAATGATAAATGGTTTAAGTGGTTAGGTAAAGAAGCAGCTAAGAAAGTATGCATGAGAATAGAGCGTGCGAGTAACGGTAACGACGATAAGAGCGGTGAGCAGAAGACAAGGGGGAGTGAGGAAGGGGAAGATGGTACAGTGTGACAGCAGAAGAAGAAGAGTAACTTGACGCAACCGGAGTTTACCGAGAGTATGAAAGAGATTTTTCGGTAGGGCCCGGAAAAAGTTTGTTAGACGCTGTGCGAGAGAAGAAAGGTAATGCATGTAAGAACGTAATAGGTTATAATAATTATAAAAGTTCTAGACAATTCATTTTTTGGAATTGCGCGGAAATTTTAAATAAAGATAAGGATTTTTGGAACTGAGTTGAAAAATATGATTTTCTAAGCTTATGCAAAACATGGTTAGAGAATAAAAGTTGGTTAAATTTAGAAAGAAAACTGTCAAAAAACTTTATTTAGAAATCTATAGATGCGGTAAGATAAAATAAAAAGGGTAGAGCGAAAGGCAGATTTTTGTTAGGTATTAGAAAAAATTGGTTAAAAAATGGAAATAATCTGAATGTAACGGTTTAAAAAAATATTGTGATAAGTAGTTTTATAAATGTATGGTTGGTGTACAATTCCGGTAATCTAAAAGAGATGGTAGAATTTTTAGAGGCTTATGAATTTGTTGAGGGGGAGAAGGTAATTATTGGGGGGGATTTTAATATCAGAATGGAGAGCTAGGTAGTTTTGTGGAAGGGGAGTCTGGTGAACTTAAAGGAAGGAAAAGCAAAGGGTTTTATATTTTAAACGGGTGGCATGAGGGGGATAAGGAAGGTGAGTTTACATACATAGGGCCGAGAGGAAGTCATTGATTACGTGCTAGTTAATTATTCTGCTTTGGACTGGGTTAGTAAATTTGATATAAAGGGAAGGGTGGACGCGGATCACTTGCCCCTCTGCCTTGAAGTACACGATGCTGAAAGGAGAGCGGAGCGGGAGTGCGGATCGCAAATGAAAAAAAAGTGTTGTTCATGGTCGGAAGAAGATACAGTGAAATTCCAGCAGGCGGTAAAAGATTTGTGCGAAGAATGCCTAGTAACGGAGAAGGATTCTGTACATAAAATTTGGGATGGAATCAAGAGTATAGTAGACAAATCTGTTATAAAAAAGGAGATCAAGTATAAGGTATGGAGGTTGGGCGAAAGAAAGTGGTGGGATAGTGCATGTAGGAAGAGGAAAAGAAAAGTGAAGAAGGCGTGTTATAAATGGAGAAAAAATCTGGTAGGAAAAGAAGTGTATGTGAAAGAAAGAAGGGAATGGAGGAAGATGTGTGAAGATAAGGCAGCTAACCTTAAGGAGATGGAAGCAGCATAGCTTAGGAGCATCAAGCACGAAAAAGATGTGTGGAAGTTCTTAGGCGCTGGTAAAAAGAAAAATTCTGTTGAGAATGACATTTCAATGGGTGCATGAAAGGAATATTTTAGATTTCTCATTGAGGGAAGCTGTGAGAGAATGGTTGGAGCAAGAAGGCAGTTGGAGGTAGAGGATACTGAAAGTCTAATGGAGGAGGAGGTAATAATGGCGATTAATTCGTTAAAAAAAAAGAAGGCAGCTGGTTGCGATGATATCTCGAATGAGATCTGGAAACACAGTGGGCCAAAATTATTCAAACGATTGATGTTTATGTTAAAGAAGATATGGGCGGGAGAAGGTTTGCCCGGAGATTGGAAGTTGGCGGTAGTGGTCCCGCTTTACAAGAAAGGTGATGTCAACGAGGAAAAAAATTATAGGGGGATCTCCTTGCTGCCGACCTCATATAAGGTGTACACAGAAGTATTGAGGTGTAGACTGGTGAGGGAGGCGGAAGCGAAAGGGATTCTCCCGGAAGGGCAGGCCGGATTTCGTAAGGTGAGATCTACTATGCATAACATTTATATCCTGAATCATGTGGTTCAAACGGCAAGGTCTAAGAAGGAAAAAGTTTTTGCAAGCTTCGTGAATCTAACTGCGGCTTTTGATACGGTTAATAGAGAGAGGCTGTAGAAGGTGATAGAGGAGGAAGGCATAAGCAAATTTTTAATTGAAAGAGTGAAAGAATTATATGAAGAAACGATCGTTACGGTAAAAGTGAACAATACGTACTCCGACAAATTTTGGAGTTCGAAAGGTGTGAGGCAGGGGTGCGTGCTGAGCCCGATCCTGTTTTGCATTTATATAGCCGCTTTAGAAAAAGAATATAAAAATAGAAATGTAGGTGGGGTAGTTATTGGAGGAATAAGGGTATGGTCGTTAGCTTATGCGGACGATCTAGTCCTACTAGCATTAAACAGGGAGGCAATGTTAGATATGTTGGGAGTATTAAAGAGGTTTTTGGAAGGCAGAGATTTGATTCTAAGCGTAGTAAAGACAAAAATTCTAGTGTTTAATAATGGCAGGAACAGTGGGAAAGAAAAATGGCTGTACAAGGGAGAGGAGATGGAGGAGGTTAAATCCGTTAAATATTTAGGTTTTATCTTTAATAGGGAAGCGAATTTTAAAAATCATATAGGGGAGCTTAAAAGAAGGGGATTATTGTGGCGAAAAGAGTGTGGGCTAGGGGAAAGAAGGTATAAAAATGATTTCAGGAGAAGGAAGATGTTGTTTAATTATCTGGTTAGAAGTGTTATGTCATATGGGGCGGAAATCTGGGGTTTTGAGGAAAAAAAGTAATTGGAGAAAATACAGCTGGATTATTTTAGATGGGTATTGAGGTTAGATTTTTGTACACCGAGATACATAGTCCATAGGGAAACCGGCATAGATAAATTATGTGATGCGTGGCGGGTGAGAGCGTTAAAATTTGAACGGAAAATTCAAAGTCTAGATGAGAATAGATTATTAAAGGTGTGTAGAAGTGAGAAAAAGAAATAGAATGAGTGTGGTTTATATAGAGCGGAAAGAAAAAAATTTTGTAGCTACGTAGGTCTAAGCACAATGATTGTTAACCAAGGATTAAACTCTGATAGGGATATTATTGCGGAAATCAGTCAAAGGATGAAAGATATAGAAAAGGCAGGTATTAAATAGTAAAATTAGGGAATCTAGATATAATACTAGATACGCGAGTATCATATCCAAAGAAGTACCGAAGTACCTGACTAGATGTAGAAAAGAAAGTGAGATTAGTATAATTGCGAAGATAAGGTGTGGTAATTTTGATGCGAGGAATAAGTATTGGTTAAAAGCGGAAGACAGGTTATGTATACTATGATAAAGAGACTCGGGTACATTGTATCATATTATAAATAGGTGTGAGGTGTGTATGAATTGGTATGAAAACAGAGCGGAAGTGAAAAGAATGATCAATAAATATGTTACTAGCGAGCTCGGAATAAATGAGGTAATTTAACTGTTCATAAGGTGTGAGAAAGAATGTAAAAAGGAGAGGGGACGGTACGTTTTTATTAGCGAGAATTGCGACGATAATTAGCCACAGAGCTGGGTATGTAAGGCATGTAAATAGCACTCTTTGAGCTCATAAAGTTTTTAAAATAATTTTTTAGATTTAAATTTTTTCTATAATCGTTAAAAATCATTATAAATTTAGAGAAAGGATAAAAAATATGTTACAATACGTTCAATTAACGATATTATTATGTTGTAAGGGATTAAAAATATCCTTAAATAGGCTTAAATTAACGAAACCTCATAAGAACTGACAGAAAAATTAACCCAGTAAACTAAACATACATTTTATTTAATTATTCACAGAATTTGTAGGTCATAATATCGCAAAAACGTGGAAATAACCCTCAAAATTATGAAAATTATAAAATAATCAGATGATATTAAGATTTTTATTTATAATTACAAAAAATATCAAGAAATTTGGAGATAAAATTCTTAGTATAATATTCGAGATAGTGTTGAAAGACCATAAAGTGGCAAATGACCTAAGACTGCATAGTAAGCTACCAGTAACCGATCATGCGCCCATTTTCGCAAGCGGTCAAATAAGCTATGGGCCTAATTTCACATAAATCCAAGTACTCTAACCTATTATCCCAGTGCGATCAAAGATACGCTTTATGACTAATAATTAATTTATGAATAATTGACATCCCAAGCAGCTAATACCCAACAACTTAATGCGCTCTACTGTCTGCACTTATATCAAATAATTAAGTTCATTCACCCTCTTGATCAATAGATAGATAAATAAAATTTAAAGCGCATAATCCCTAGAAAACCTAATACGCTCTACTGTATATACCGTTTGTTAGGTCATTTTTTAAGTTATTCGTTGACAGTAGGCCTCTACTTCACCACTTGTTAAATAAATAATTACATAAATAGAATTTGAAGCCCTAAATCCCTAGGTAACCAATACGCTCCACTGTCTGTTCTGTATAGAAGGTAGTTATTAAATAAATTACTTGATAGTGATCCTATACTAAGCAACTAATTTCATGAAAATGTATACACATAAGTGCTTATGGTCAGAAAATAAAATAAAACACTGCTGTTGGAAAATTAAATATTATTTTTCAAAGAGGTAATAAACNTTAGATTTAAATTTTTTCGATAATCGTTAAAAATCATTATAAATTTAGAGAAGGGATGAAAAATTTGTTACAATAAGTACAATTAACGATGTTATTATGTTGTAAGGGATTAAAACTATCCTTAAATAGGCTTAACTTAACGAGACCTCATAAAAACTAAAAGAAAATTTAGCCCAGTAAACTAAACATACTTTTTATTTAATTATTTACAGAATTTTTAGGTCATAATAATACAAAAGCGTGAAAATAACCCTTAAAATTAGGAAAATTATGAAATAATTAGATGATAGGGTTTTTATTTATAATTACAAAAAATATTAAGAAATTTGGAGATAAAATTTTTAGTATAATATTCGAGATAGTGTGAAAGGACCATAAAGTGACAAATGACCCAAGACTGCATAGTAAGCTAGCAGTAACCGGTCATGCGCCCATTTTTGCAGGCGGTCAAATAAGCTATGAGTCTAATTTCACAGAAATCCAAGTACTCTAACCTATTATCCCAGTGCGATCAAAGATACGCCTTATGACTAATAATTAATTTATGAATAATTGACATCCCAAGCAGCTAATACCCAACAACTCAATGCGCTATACTGTCTGCACTTATATCAAATAATTAAATTCATTCACACTCTTGATCAATAGATAGATGAGTAAAATTCAAAGCGCATAATACCCAGAAAACCTTATACGCTCTACTGTATATACCGTTTGTTAGGTAATTTTTTAAGTTATTTGTTAACAGTAGGCCTCTACTTCACCACTTGCTAAATAAATAATTACATAAATAGAATTTCAAGCCCTAAATCCCTAGATAACCAATACGCTCCACTGTCTGTTCTGTATTGAAGGTAGTTATTAAATAAATTACTTGATAGTGAGCCTATACTAAGCAACTAATTTCATAAAAATGTATACACATAAGTGCTTATGGTAAGAAAATATAATAAAACACTGCTGTTGGAAAATTAAATATTATTTTTCAAAGAGGTAATAAACGTTTTTGTTCAAAATTATTATTAAACTAGCAACCCACCGTCCTGGCTTCGCCCGAGACTTACTCAATGGAATACCGCAGTCTGTTGACACGTAAAGTAAAACTTTTTCGTTAAAAAATTTTACATCTATTCCTAACACTTTCCAGAACAAAAAACTTCTTTTTAAAAACATTTCTGTTCGGAATCCATGCAGTATATTTGGTCAAATAATAAGCTGGAAAAAATAAAAAAAATCCAGTTATGCTGAAAAGTACCGTGTTTTTTTATGCCATAAAATGGTTATTGGCCCTAAAGGGTCGTTGGTTTGTTGCTCTGGTAACAAAGTTGTAAGACTGGAAAAAACAATTTTGATGTATATTTCTTTCAATTTTTGAATCTTAACAGTTTTAACGAAAAGCCTTTTTCATTCATTATAACGTGAGAAAGTGCAAACCAACGACCCTTTAGGGCCAATAACCATTTTATGGCATAAGTACGCACGGTACTTTTAAGCATACTTTCATTTTTTTTATTTTTTACAGCTTATTATTTGACCAAGTAAACTGCATGGATTCGGAACAGAAATATTTTTGATAAGAAGGTTTTTGTTCTGGGAAGTGCTAGGAATATTTAGATGTAATAATAGATGTAAAAATTTTAACTAAAAACGTTTTACTTTACTTGTCAACACACTGCGGTTTTTCATTCAGTAAGTCTCGGGCGAAGCCGAGACGGGGGGCCGCAAGTCATACATAAAATATTGTAAGACACTGCTATAGTAATGAGATTGATGTAATATGCCACTCAAATTGACTATATATTAAAGAAGATACTACCATCATGTTTCCTTATCAATAAAGACAATTTTTTGCATGGTACTTACTTTCAGAAAATTTTTTTGGTGAAAATATTTGAAAAATATATGTAAGCCACTATACAGAAAATTTTATTTTCAATAAAAAAAATCTTGCTTTTTTGCACATAACTCAAATTCTTGCAATGGAAAAGAAGTTTTGTGAATGGTTTAATTAACCCATATCTAAAAATATTGATTGTTTACAAAAAACAGATAACTTAGAAGAAAATAGCTTTTTGTAAAAAAAATGTTCGAGTCGCTCAAGCGTGTGGAAAGAGAATGAGTAGAGGGCGAGCATTTATTATTATTATTCTTCAAATAATAAAGTCTTAAATGAGATGAAAGGTGAAATAAAGACATATTACAGTATTGATAAAGCGACATTTGAAGGAGTTGACTAATCTGACGTTAATATCCATATCAATTTTCCGATGGAAATACTAAATAGTATTGTTAAAGTTCTACCACCTCATAGAGTTAATTTAAAAAATGGAGCAGTCATTATGTAAATAAGAAACTTAAGTACATCGCATGATTTATGTTAGAATTCAATATTGAGGCAGAAATAATATTTGATAAAAAAATTGGACGGATAGTTTTTTACCAAAAATTACTTTAAATACTGAAAATACACCTTTATTACCATTCACTCCATACAGAAAGCAATTTTCCTTAGTTTTAGCTTTTGCAATGACTATAAATAGACCACAATGTCAAACTTTTGATATGGTAGAACTATTTTTTTTTAAATCATTGTTTTCACATGTTGAATTACTTGTTGCCTTTTCAAGATACATAATTAAGGATGGTATTTTCGTACAAATTAAAAAGGAAAAAGTGGTAAAAAATATTGTGTGAAACAGAATTTTTCAATCATAGATAAATTGACTTTGTAATTGTTTGATTCGATTCTCTGCAGCTCTGTCTTACCGTGGTCCTTCAAAGGGCTGATTGATTTTTTACGTACCTACAGAAAAGTTTCCTATCCAAATATATATATATATATA
>NW_019379862.1:1111820-1149453 GCF_000648655.2 Copidosoma floridanum | reverse complement strand
TTCTAAATTTAACCAACTTTTATTTTCTAACCATGTTTCGCATAAGCTTATAAAATCATATTTCTCAACGAAGTTCCAAAAATCTCTATCTTTATTTAAAATTCCCGCGCAGTTCCAAAAAATGAAATTTCTAGAACTTTTACAATTATTATAACGTATTACGTTCTTACATGCATTACCTTTCCTCTTCCGCACAGCGTCCAACACACTTTTTCCGGGCCCTACCGAAAAATCTCTTCCATACTCTCGGTAAACTCCAGTTGCGTCAAGTTACTTTTCTTCTTCTGCTGTCGCCCTGCACCCTCTTCCCCTTCCACATTCCCCCTTGTCTTCTGCTCACCGCTTTTATCGCCGTTGCCGTTCCTCGCACGCCCTATTCTCACGCATACTTTCTCTGCTGCTTCTTCACCTAACCACTTAAACCATTTGTCATTTAGCCAAAAACCACCCATGCTACTTTTTATTTGATAACCTATCTCCTTTTTACTCTTTACCCACTTCCCCAGCAACTCCTGCCTCTTTCTCTCTTCATAGCTTAAATCATTCTCTATGTAAAATTTCGAGCCCCTTAGCTTATGCTTATTTTGCCAAACTAGATCCCTATCCTCCTTCTTGCTAAACCTTACTACGAACACACTTCCACTCTTTCTCACATGCTCTACATTCACATCGACATACAATTTCTCTTTTAAAAACATATTTATCCCAACCCGCCACTCACCGTGCAAAGACAAGCCTCTAAAGACTAAGTTTGCTTGTCTTGACATCTCATCCTGCCATTTGACTAATCTTCTCATCGAGCTTACTTCAAAATCTGAGAAGCAGCTCCTACCAGCCAGCGATTTCCCATCGTTATATATCGACCCTCCCGATTGTCCCGAAGCAACACTACTACTCGTTTTACCGCCCTCCCTCTCCTCCGCCCTCAATGCCCCCTCGAAGCTACCTGCTTTATCGACCATTTTCTCAAAATTATCCATCGCAGCTTTGGCTTTAGCCCTGAAATACTGCCACCCATTCTCCAATTTTTTGATTCATTCAGACAAATTAACTTCTACCGCCTTAATATCAACTTTGTTTTTCTCACACACAACGTTTTCCTGCCTTATCTTTTTCAGCTCTACCTCTATTCTTTCTATTACACTATCTCTCTCTTTGTTTAACGCCGCCCGTTCTTTATTCAAACATTCTTTTAATTCACACACCTCCTCCCACAACAATTCACAGCCCCCGCATTCCAACACTTTCTCTCTCTTGTCGAATTTGACCGTTCTCGCAAAGCTATCCGTTATAACTGGCTGCCTGCTCGTAGTCACGCTAGCTTTGTTTCGCTTCGCTTCACCAATACCTTTCACCACCACCTTCCCCTCCGCACACGCCTCCACCGCCACACTTCTCTCTTTCGCACTGCCCTCGCTTTTCTCACCCTTCTTCTTAATGTCCATCGTCTTTTTATCAACTTTCTCACCGCTCTTCCCTGACATATTGTCTATCGTATAGAAGAAAATCCTTTCCTATACTTCGTCTAAAACGCACACAAGCAGGCAGCGTCTTGCCGCGCCATACGCCCTAACCTAGAAAACACACACCTTCACCTTTTCGCTTAAACATAACCGAGACGCAACAAATTCCACAAAAACTATCTGCATGTTCCGATCTATTCTTATAACTCACTCAAAATCACACAGTTAATAATAATAAAAAATGCTTGAAACACACGATACAGATCGATTGCCACAGAGCTTCTCTCGGACGCAACCACTCACTCGCGCGGCCATTAACCAAGTCCCATATACTCTATTTATAGAATAAGACACATTTTATTCCACTCTGATGACGTTGACATCTTGATTATTTTACGTGTTTTTTTTGTTTTTTTTTCTATAAGTCAGGATAATAAAGTGACCCGTTTTATTTTTATGGAATAATAGCAGTTTTTTTAGCATTTAATAAAACTTTTGCCTTATGTACAAGATGTATGTAAATTTTTTAAATCCCTAAAGTATAGCAAAAAATTTCTCTTTTTTTTTCACTTTTGTTGATAAGATGGTTATAAAAATCAGCACTTAGTGCAATAGTAATCTATGTTGTGGTAATTTGTTTAAAACATTTTATCGTATGAACAGCAGTTTACTGTTTTTCTGAAAAATGAAGTCTAATGGTTTTTTTTTTCATTATTTAATTTTTAGTTTCAACCTGTTTTAGTATTATTCTCCGTGTAAGAACCCTGAGTATGGATATAAAAAAAATGATTTCTTAATATCTTAGTCTAATATGATACAGACAAATGCAATATAGACCGTTTAGGCCGAAAGTCGTGCATGCTTTAATTTTGTAACTTTCATTGGTAACTGCTGTTAAAAACGTTGGTTTTGCTCTGATTAGGTACAACAGTAGGTGTTAATACTAGTCAAGTCATAAATACTACTCTATTTAATATACCTGAGCACGTTGCCGCTTCTGCTTTAAGCACTTGTCGCATAATTTTTGTATATTATGATTGATGCGAGCTTTGTAAGCATGTATGTGTGTCTTTTAGTTTGATACTTTCTAGATCGTGATTTTCATTTGTGTACAGTTTAGCTCGACAACCAGTCTTAGAGCAGCCGTATCTATACACAATATATACAAATAGATGTCGAATAAAAAAAAACAATTTAAACATGAGAGCAAAAAAATTAGCGTAGTAAATAAACGAAAACAAGAGTAACGAGAGAAGAATAAATTACTTTTGTTTTGTAACAGTATGACTAAAATTATCTTAACGAATATAGATTACCTTGTTTTTTGTTTGTTTATCGATCTGTAACCATATCCCTCATAAAAATAACCAGGAATTTTAATATTTTCCTTTTTAAGATACTCCTGTAATTGATGAAGCTAAATTATTACAAAAAATACAGTTAACACGAAATATATGTATTGGCATTGATAAATGCTAAAAAATATTACGGATGTGAATTTGGATTTGTTGATGTTGTCAATGGTTGTCAAAATATTTCTTGAGAAGAAAATCAATAAGAATACAAGTTAAATACTTTTCCGCCCTTGGGTGGTTTTGGAAGGCTGGTACTTCCTCGGGCGAAAAAGCAGTTTTCCGGAACTTGTTCGAAAAGTCTCCTTTACGAACCTCGTTACGTCCCTCGCCTNTTTTTTTTTTTTTTAATCAACGTATGTGCTATTCATGTAGTTGATTTTTTCTGCGTGTCATTATCCATTATCCTTGTGTGACTAGCTTTTGTTTGCGCGCTTCATGTGACGTAATCGTGTGTTATCCTCGTACGTTTTTTGTTATTGTATATTTTTTAATTTGTTGATACATTGGTTTTTACCTACATTTTCTTTTGATATGTATATATTTGTATACCTTGCAGCCCTGAAGAGGACATCTGTAGGATGTCAAAATATTGGCTTTTGTAAATTATTATTGAAATACAGTCTTGTTCTATTTACAAATTGAAGCGTTATTCATTCATTATTTTCATCTCTCTGTGAATTTAACCCAACAAAATTTGTGTGAACCCCCCACACTTCCCCAACACCCCTCCACAGCCACCCCACGTGAGTTTAGTGCCCCCTCCCTTAATACCTTCCAGAGTAACTTAAAATATTTCTAGGAAATAATGTAATAATCTTGTTCTAATGACAACATGCTAAAGATGAGTCGATACAGGGTAATTTGCCTATCCCTCAGCCCTCTTCCAAATGTTCTTACAAAATCTTAAAATGTATTGTTAAGATACTTTATCATAAGGTTACTATGGGATAGTTCCCCCCGCAGCCCCTCCACACTGCCTACATTAAATTATAATTTTTTGTGAGATTACGTTGTAGTAAGGACGAAAAGGGCTAATTCGCTACCCTCCTTTACGAAAAAATTAGAGTTTTTATTAGATATCTGTTATTTTTATATTTGTTGACACCTTACCTCCATTTTTTAATAAGTTTGATTTGTGTTTCTTCTATTTCATTAGTTTCTGTCTAAACAACAGTAAATTTGATTCTAAATAAATACTTTTAAAAAAAAGGTAGTTGACGGAAGTGGAAAGTCTCAATGGTATATCGAATTACATTACGTTTAAATTTTTTTGTATGGTACATATAGTATTTTTAATTTACTTCACACAACTCTTTGTTGTTAGTGATGGCGCTCAGAGTGCACAAAGACCTACTCTTAATAAATAATTAGATTGTCAAAAGTATTGCTAAAATGATTAAAATTATTATGTTCTAATGTTTTATCTTGAAATTCGACGCGTTTATATTTTTAAAGAGATTACTTATTACTTTTCGATAAAAGATTGTAAAATAAAAAAAATGTGAAAATTTTTAAATTTACAACTCAAATTTGAACTAAAAATGGAAGGTTGTTTCCCAGAGATATGTATACATATATTCAGATGGCGCAATCGATACTTGGACTGTAGTCAATAAGATGTGAGAACGGTTTGTGCACGAAAGTATGCATGTGCTCTGTACACTGCATATATATACATAAGTTCGTGCATAAACCGTCATCGCATCTCATATCTACATCTTATATATTTATAAGTCTTTTAATCACATTAGTTATTCAAATTTCCAACAATCAATCAAATTAACTTGATCTTCTTGCCTGCTAGTTTTTATGTACGGTACAAAGGCTCTGAATCTTAACACCTGATGGGACACTTATGCTTAGATATGTGGAGAAGTTAAGTACTTGAAGTATTATTTATGACAATACCTCGAACGTAGCATGCCTTGAACGGTGAATCTCAAATCATATTTGTTACTCGCTTTAAGTTCTTATAACCTTGAAAGCCAAGAAATAACATGCTCTATACTCTGAAATATAATACCAAGTAGTTGCATCAAGCTTGTGCAGTCTCAGTACCTTGTGAACTTAACTCTACTTGTTTTTATATTATCAAACCTCAAGAAGATTTAAGCTGCGACCTTTCCTGGTTTCTCGAGTAAGAAGCTAGCGCTATAACCACTAATCGGTAAAAACTTTTTTCTCATCGGTGCTTAGTATCGAAAATTTCAAAAATAATGAAGGTTAAGAGGTATCCAAAAAAGTTTTTCAGTTTTCAAACATGAATACTTTTAACAATCTAGTGTTGTTAACTGCTGGTGGAGACGATTTATATGCATACATTCAACTTGTATCTATGAGTATAATCGTTTTGTATGTTTTACTTTTATGTGAGTGCTATTGTTATTGATTGACATGATACGCTGCGTTAATGCAGGTTACGTGGTCTAAGTGGAGAAACTGCTTCCCCAGCCCTTATGGTTGTAGCTTTTAGTAAGGCAGAGAGAGTTTAAGCTGGGAGGGGAAATCATTAAGGCTGCGTTGCTTTATACTATGTAGCAGTTAAAAATGATGGGTGTGTTTGTATCATATTAGTGATTTTGGTTCGCTAGATCAGAGTGATACAAAAGATTCATGAGCTCAAGCTATGTACACTTTAAGTTATAGATTTGAGGTGATTAAATTTGTATATATTAATTAGAGGAACTGATGTTATTATCTTAACTACACTTTTCCCTATAAAACTACCATGGCGTTGAGGTTTCGATACCGAATCTACCCATGTAAAAAGTATGATATTCAACAACTCAGCGATCCTGCTAGGCTAGTGGTAATCAAGCTGATGTTAACTGCATCTACAAGTTGCAAGAAGCTTCAAGTGTCCTAATGAAGGAAACGTATTCCGTACAATAAATGCCACAATCATCAGAACAAAATTTAAGTATATCTCATCAATTAGCCATTAGCATCGTGACGATCAAGACAACAGCCATCTTGAGCATTGTGAATGTAAACGAGCCACACATTCAAAAGTAAGTCAATTATACAGGTTACATACGATCGACTGTACTCAGAAGTATACGACAATATACACAAGGACGGAGTAGTGTACAGCCAAGGAAGCAGTTTCATTGTTGTGAAACTTGGTTGTTTAAGCTACGCACACACATCTACACATATACTAGCGATAAAGAATGCAGTTCAACGTTACACACTGATAACTACGATTCCTTAAGAAAGCAGGGGCAAGTCTTTGAACGCTATCGTTTTGCTAGTGGAAGAGGTCTATCGCAAGTCATGGAAGATAGCAAGGTATTGCTTTCGAGTCGGAATCACCGCCAACGATAGTTACACATCTTGTGCGAATTTGGAGAAATGTTGGATGGATTATATGAACATGAATGCTCGTACTTAAAGGAAAACCAACAACGGTGGAGTCTCTTTACATTGATTAACTTGCCATTTTGATTTATGATTCGCATCAACAACAATCAGTACAACAAGGATAGAATATGGAACCTGGTGTGGATGTGAATTTGAATCTGCTGCGATTGAGTATTCCACAATTCTCAGTCACGGAATGGATGCCCTTTCGCGACTTATTTTGTGCTCTTGCTAATTCTAATTGTTCTCTCAGCTTCATAGAAAAGCTCCATCATTTTAAAACTCGCGTAAAAGAGTAAGGTAGTGATATAATTCACTATCTACAAATATTACATAGTAGTTTTGATACTTTCTGGAATACGTTTACTATTCGTAACAAAAATAAACGAATAGCGTTTAGTGCTCATTTTGTTGAAATTTTAAAAACTAAAACAAATAATGAAAAAGCAGTGAGCACTTTGCATTACTTAACAAATATTGTAACTTATAATAAGCCTGAGTTAAAAAATCTGGGATGTCCCTTTATACATAATGGTGCTCTTCTTTATTATTTGTTGAACGAAAAATTGGATAGGCAGACACAGCGTTACTAGGAGTTAAGAATTACTGCTTTTTATAAAATACGTAAGTTGGACAAATTTGATGGGTTTTTACCCGAACAAATCGGGGTTCTTGAATCTCTTAGTCTTGCTGACACTCTTAGACACATGACTCAGCTGAACTTATAATTATACTATTTATCGTTGTACCTTTTTCAAGGAGTTTGTGGCTGATCGTTATGAAACAGTGCGTGTACTAAATTTGTACATTAACTGTATAGGCAGAGGGTATTAGGTAAAAAACTGTTCTAGTTCTCAAGGATGTAGACTATGCCGTTAAAGGCATCATGATTAACTTCATGAAAATTCAACCAGTAGTGAGGATTCAGGGCATTTCATATAACTGACCAAAGTTTGGGCTGATTCGTCAGATTAGGAGTTCGTGCAGACATATCTATCTGTGCCCACTCCTGTTTTTTAGGCACTTGTTATGTTGGTTATTGCTCAAGTTTGGGTATCTTATCAAAATCGAAAGATCAGTGTTCAAGAATTGCTTGATCAAAGTTTAACTGGGTAATTAATTTCAGGAAAGGTCACTTCTGCCCTTGAATGTCGGTTGATCAAGGCCTTAATGGTGAAGTTGGGTGTCATGTTAGTTTTTCAAGTTTCAGGTGCATCAACTGTAAAAATATTGCTTGATTCAAATTTGGTTGTTTGCCAGGCTCGGGTGCTTGTACTATTGAAGAGCACTGCTTATTCTGCACATCCTAAAGTTAAATTGAACAAATTTGCACATTTTAGAATTTTAAAACTTGCTGTTGATACTGAAAAAAATGATCAAATCCAAATGTTTATAGGTGCTGCTTTGGTTGATTCTTTATTAATTTAAATTAACAAAAAAGAACGCTGTTATTGTATGGATGGTGTTCAATATGTGCTCTGGAGATAAGAGTAATGATGAGAATATTTTTCATTACTCTATGGAGTACAGTAGAGTAGAATTAGCACTACATAAATTTTGGGGAATCAAAAGTTTGCCATCTAAACGGCTTCTGTCTCCCGAGGATGAAAGATGTGAAACAGGGTCAAGGTGGACCCATTTCCAGTGTGTAGGGATCATAGTGAAATAAAGGTGTTGGGTGTGCATTCAAATCCGTCCTCTGATGGGTTGAATTTTTCTGTTGATATTTTAATCCCACCTATTTCAACCAAACGACTAATTTAATCAATGTCAGCTTAATTATTTGACCTAATGGGTTTTGTTTCGCCTGCTGTAGTAAAAAAAAGATTTAAATGCAAGATTTATAGTTATTTCTAGTTTTATGAGACGATTTTTTAAGTGATACTGCTGCATTGCTATGTTTAAAATATTTTAAATCACTTTCTTGTTCATCTCAGTTAAGTCTTTCATGATAAAATAAATATCACATTAAAAATGTTTTGAATGAGTCTTATATGTTTGCAGTCGCGTCCTCGAAGGCTGACAGAGCAGTGATTTATCTTAAAAAGTGACTGTGACTGGTGGAGTTGACGTGAAAATGGTGATAAGTTGGATCGCTCCTTTGCGATATGTTCCATGCACAGGCTTGAATTGCAGGCAGCCTTGCTGCTTGCTTAGTTGATGGTCTCTCCATGGGATGTTGGCTCGTTTGTAGGTATTCTTTTTTAATGTTGGACTGATTGCAGTATAGCCTTGGCTTGGTTAAAGGGTCATGCATCCTCTTGGAAACTGTTCGTTGCTAATCGAGTAGCTAAGATCCAGGACTCGCTTCCTGACCGACCTTCGTGACACGTTCCAAGCTCGTCCAATCCCGCTGACCTTAAACCACGTGGATGCTCACCTGACGATCTGTTGCATAATGATAGGTCGTGGCATGGACCTGAGTAGCTGAAGTTACATCATCGAAATGCGTGGCTCAGTAAATCACGTACGAGAGAAATGTTAGTCCCTACTGTGATGTAGTAACAGGTTTCGAGGTCAAAATCATATGTTATGTTCGACTGCAATTGGATCTTGTACATAAACACTAGAAACTAATATATAAAGTGATAAAAACGATCAAGCGATAATAAAAAAATTAACAAATGTCAGATGTTTTGTAAACACCGTTACATAAGCAAAGTTCAAAGAAAAAAAGTACGACAAGAATGGAAGTGCGACATCTGTGTACTAAATGAACGACTGGCGAAGGTAGAGGCTCTCATATAAACCAACCTCACAGAAATAAATCTGCAGTTAAACTTGAACCCTAAGCTCACTAATCTTTTCAAACGCTTGTCAGTAGTTGAATGTGGTGAAGAAGAGAGATTCAGAAAAACAAGGGAAAAAAAATTTCATCAACAGATTTTTTTCTGAGGCTCTTTACACTACAGATAAAATAAGTTAGTTGATTGATGAGAAGCTTGCCAGAAGTCAAAAAGAAAGAACCTTCATAATGTAAATATTTACATTAATACTGTTCTTACTAGGTCTGCCAGAGAATTACAAAATGAATTCTCAAACATTGCAATAAAAAAAAATGACAAAATACTGCCAAGGTAGTCTTTCAGATAGTTATCATTGATATTACTGGCCTCTCTCTCTCTCTCTCTTGGGACAACTCTCTGTAAAATGGCAGATGTAGGTGTCAAGCCAAGGTTGCAAGAAAGAGCTAGTGAAGGTATAGCCCTATTATTCAACAAAAAATGTGTCAGTGTAACACAGCTCATTATAGACTATAAAATTTTAATATGTAGCTTGATCACAAAAGTTGATTTTGATTCACATTTTGTTTGTCTTGAAATTGCGCATCTTTTTCATATGGAGCGTTTTTTTTTGCCGAATTATAGCTCTTCCAATAGAAGCAAAAAACCTAATTTGGCCATTTTTAACATTTTTTTGGACCTTTTGCTGACATTTTTTTTTGTCCGAAAGTTGTTACGTTTGTTATCGGGCTCGAAATTTATACAAAAAAGTTTTTTTTTTGTCCCAGTCTAGATTTCTCACACGATAATCTTGTTTGCTCACACTGGTGGTGTGCTTAAGACAATCGCTGCGCCCTGTAAATAGTGCTTAGTAGGATGGATGACTGAGGCGTCTGAGGAAAACTTTACAAGGGGCCCGCAGGAAAAACTCGCATACCGTGCAGTGAGGGCAAAAAAATTAAAAGCAAAGAAGGTCTCTGATATGGCAAAAGCTGAAAAAAGTCTTAGAAATAAAATACCAATACCAGTACACTAAATATATAAGCATTACATCATATTAATGTATACGAAGTCTGTCCGGAAAGTATCGGGCCTACCTCTAGAACTCTGCGCCGTAGTGTTCGAGTGACCTCTGTAGTGCATAAACGTAAACAGTAAAGCCTTACGAACTCAGTGGTTCCTCGTTGATTTCGGACGCATAGTTCATGCGCCATTAAATTTTGCTTTCAGTTCGAAAAATCGAGTTCTGAAACCATTCAGATGATGTAAAATTCTTTTAAGGAATGAGTGTATAAGCAAAATACGAAAAAAGTGGTTGAATCGTTTTAAAGAAGGCCGTATTTCTGTTGATAGTGATCCTCGTTCTGTCCGACCTTCGACGACAAAAACATTAGATAATATTTAGTGGGTGCGACTTGCGATCCAACAAGATCGTCGTATGACTGTGCGGGAACTAAAAGAAGACCTAAGAATACCAAAAACTATAATTTGGGAAATTTTAACCTCAAATTTACAAATGACACGTATGTGTGTGCGAAGTACATACTGAAAGTGCTCAGTGAAGAGCAAAAAAGCTCTGCTTAGAAATTACACAGGTTAACTTAGAAATGGTCAATAATGATTATACTTTGCTTAGAAAGGTTATCACTAGTGATAAGTCATAGGTTTATGGTTATTATCCTAAAACAAAGCAACTGTCTTCTCAGTGGAAACACTCTGGATCGCCAAAACCAAAAAAAACACGTCAAGTAGAAAAAAGGGTAATTAAATATACCCTACTTTTCTCGTACCCTACTTATTCACCTTCCCCACGCACCGTATCTTACACTAATGCACAATCATCTTTGTATCCTTCTATCCGTCTACCGATGGGCTCCCCACTCTCTCCTCTCCTTAGCAAAGTCTTCGTGTCCCATGTACAGGATCTCATTTTCAACTATGCCTTACCTCTCGTAGATAGTGTATTATATTTAGCACAATACGTGGACGATGTCTCCTCTGCTTGGAGAGGGACAAAGAGAACGTTGAAGAGGTTTCTTAATTACATAAATACTATTGTACCCAGTATTTACTTAACAATTGAAATAGAAAGTAGTAACAGTTTAAACTTCCTGGACTTGAAAATAACACGAAGTAATAATGAATTAGTGTACGAAATTTATAGAAAACCAACATTTACAAACATTATAGAAAACTTACAAAATAGTAGCTGCAAGAAAGCCAAAGTCACAATAAAACTATGGAGGCCGTATCACTTACGGGAGGTCTCAAACTTAAATCATATAAAACTGAATTAGGTGTGTTCTTGAAGCCGTGTGCTGGGAAAGCTCTAACTGAATTTCGATTTTACGAAAAATCAGTATGATCTGTTGTATGAAGAATACGTTAATTTTCATAATTTATGTCATGGTAATGACCCCGAATGTTTTTTAAGCAGATATGGTGTTGTGGAGGGTGCACCTTTTATTGTGATCAGTTGCTTCAAGAAAAATGAGTCATTAAAAAATGCTCCAGTTGATGTGACTTTGAAATTTGAATTTTATGCTAATTTTTTTGCTAAAATATCAGCCCACTGCGTGTTTCTACACGATCGTATTTTGTAACATAGTCAAATAAGATTATTTGTCTTTCGACTTTCATAGAGAAAGGTCAGCAAAGCAAACAAGAAGATAATAAACGGCAACAAGAAGAGTAGGCAAAATTTAAATGGAGACAGGCAAATAATTGGGCAGAAAAACTAAGAAGAAACCAAAAGCTAAAAAGTGTGAATTATTTAAAAACTTTATTTTTCAAAAGTTATGAATCGATGTGTCACATATGCCGACTATTAGCAAATTTACCAGTGTCATGAAGTATAAAGTATCAAAAGCTTTTTATTATAGATAATAATAAAAAGAAATCTTGGTTAAAGAATTTTCAACTAATAAATCATCGTTACCTGAACGTAAAGGTTATATAGATTAAGAGTGTAAAAGATATCGACTTGGCTGAATTTTCAAAGTTACCTATTTTTTCCGTCCCATTTTATAATCCGTGGCCCTTTTTTCTTGCTTAGGAAGACGAGCTGGGTCCATTAGATGCAAAGTGCTGCGTATATATTTTTTAGCGCCGTTTTCCAACTTTTTTTTTCGCGCATGAGAGAGATGGAAGTGTATGAGCATTCATGGATCCAAAGAGTGTGTGGGGGGAGGGGGGGTTGGCGTGTACGCTTTTGACAGGCAATCGTGAAACTAATGATTGGTGAGAATTTTTCTTTAGATTTCCGTTTTGGTGCGTATTAATATGTACAAGAGCTTTTTGGTTTGCAAATAATAAATTGTATACATGTTCGGGGTACCCTATGGTAGATAATATTTGTATAAGTTCAAAATCATGAATTTGTCGATTACAGTAAGCATAAACAGTTCTTAATATTAAGACTTATACAATTCAAGCAAATATATAAAGGGAAAAAAGTATTAAATCTACTTGGCGGGCAATAGAATCGTATAAGAGCATTACCATGTAATTTGATCTCTTGCATTTTCATTGTATCCATGATTATCAGACAATTTTTTTCATCCAAAATGAGAATAAAACAAGCTGTTTTCCTAAACCACGCTGTACAATGACACATTTTAGGTGCAAACGGTCCTCCGTTAAGGGATTTTCGAAAAGCTTACTTTACAAGGCTCGAATAGTCACATTAGTTGAGGGGGAAATGGCATAGTTATCTTTTTCAATGGCTCTTCGATTTTACCGGAAATAATTTATAAATTATAAAAATAACGCACGTGCCAAATGGATTCTATCATAGCACAGACTATTTTTGAAGCTCCTCTGTCTTATAATAAAGCTCCCAATTATGAAATATCGTATTTTATTATCTACAACGTCTATTCTGAGAACTGGCTTTTATAAAATAGATGGCTGACACATTAATATAGGTGTAAAAGAAAGATATTTGTTAATGTTTATGAAAATACACATAATACACAAAATATGTGTTAATAATAACAGGTAAAAATAAGACACATTAATTCATAAATATAGATATTTTAACTACAGTAAGATGACGGTTTGTCTCATTAGCTATAACAGTAGTAACATATGAAAAAAAGCAAAAAAATTTAATTAGTACATAAGTACTTATGCATTGTTTACAAAAAATTGTAAAATTAAACCTCAACTCTCGAAGACATATTTAAACATAACTAAAATTATATTGAGTTAGGGAAAAAGTAATTTCGATTTTTTCCTGTTTTGCAAAGCGAATTTATCCATATAAATTTCAAACACTAATCAACGATATATGTGCTTTTTGATCGATGAACTTTTGCCACTTTTTGGCAGAACCGTAACTATAGTAACTCTGGTAGTAACTCTGTCACTATAGTATTTCTGAGGTTTCTGGGCAAAAAACCAAATCAAGGGATTCTTCGCCAGCCTTTTTTGAAGCCAACTTTACACAACTAACAAAGTTCTGCAGAGACCAAAATAAATAATAATTTCGATTAGGCAAGGTCTAGGCTACACGGTGGATGCATTAAAATTTCCCAGCCAAGCACTCTCAATTTTTGCCGAGTCACTTAAGACATGTGTGGTCTAACGTTGTCGTGATGGAAGACAACGCCTTTGTGATTGATCAATTCTGGAGATTTTTTTTCATCGTCTGCTGCAATCACATTAGTTGTTGACAGTAAAGAGCCGAGATAGTAGTTTGACCAGCTTTGAGCAGCTTATGATAAAAAATTCCTTTACAGTCTCACCAAACACTCAGCATCAGTTTCCTTGGTGTTAATACAGGCTTTGCAACCGTCTATGAAGCTTCTCCGGCTTTCGACCATAATCTTTTTCGCACAGGAGTGTCATACATAATCCACTTTTCATCACTCGTAATCATTCGTTTCAAAATTGGTTCAAATCATTCATTTTGTTTAAGCAGCTATTCACAAATGGAAACTCGGTCCATTAAGTTTTTCTTCATTAATTTATGTGGAACCCAAGTATTAGGCTCTTTTTGGTATCCAGCTTTATCTAAATGTTTCAAAACTGTTTTGTGGTCGATTTTTAGTTTTACAGCTATGTCGTGAGATAAAAAATGTCACCCTACCTCGATTTTTTAGAATATTTCATCAACTTTTTCCACGATTGGCTGACCAGGGCGAGGTTTATCTCTGACATCGGAATTTTTAGAACTAAAACGAGCAAACCAGTTCTGACACTAACGTTCATTTAAGCACTCATCACTATAAACACTTTTTATGAGTCTGTGCTGCACTTTTCCCTTTTCGGAAAAAAAAAAAATTATGATATAAATGACCTGCTGAAATCTCCTTTTTTGAAGCACAATAACTTTTGTCTGAGTACATGCATGGCACTATTTTTATATCTACAATGTTTCATAGACTGTTACCTTTCGAATGCGCTATAGTATGGCTTTATTGAATAAGTATGTCTACCAATACGCGAATTTGAATGCGATGCAAGTGGAAAAACTAAAGTTACTTTTTCCTTAACCCAATATGATTTTTACTTTTTTTAATTACAGCAATCTAATTGTTTGACAAATATTTTATGCCATCTCTTATTTAATTTTTTTGTCATTCCTTTATCTCTTATAACCAGGATTTAAATTAGGATTTGCATGTATCTTAATGACTCGATCATTTTGAGTAGAGACGGGTGTATCAGAGAATCAAATATCGCTCGGTAGATGTATGTTTTTCATTAAAATTAGCATCAATATTTTTAAATGTGGGCTGAGTTATCTGAAACGTATATGTGTAAGAATTTAGATTTTGTTTTTGTGAATCAAGTAAATCTAGAATTTTTTTGGGAGTCTGAAAATCAGAAAGAAACTTTCGTGGATCTGGCAATAAATCAAGGATGAGAAAACGTTACCTTACAGGCCGTTTCAATAACAACATTAATAGCTCGATCATTTAATGTAAAGTTTGCATGATTGCCATTCAGCAAGTTTATTGGTTCTGATGGTTGAGCACTATTGACTACTGAAATGAGTTCACTGACTCTGCTTACTAAAACTATGTTATCAGAAGTATTTGTGTATTTATAGAGTCTACAGTTGTCTGCTCATCAATATTATCAGTGTTTTGATAATTTATTTACTGTGGTACACATGTATCTGGATCTGGCGTAAACTAGAGTTCTAGGAGATGCTCTGTTGTATTTGTATCATTGTATTGTCTATTGTATTACTTATTCTACTGTCTAACATATAATCTTTTCGTTCTACATGTATCAATGGATTCGTAAATATAAAAATAACACAGTTAATAATTTATTTGATAGAAATAAAAAAAATGTTACCAACACTAATAAATTTGAAATTTTATCGTTAAATTAGAAGAGAACTTATGAAATTATTGTGGACGCAGATAATTATAGTGTCGAACTTTTCATCCGTTGAACAACGTTTTGGCCCGTACAGAACAAGTTTAAGGGCCTCGCCAGGTTCAATCCAAATAATTACAATACAATACTTTAAACAAAAATTTTTTTACAAAAAAACAATAGCACTAGAAAAACTTTTTACTCATAATTAGTTGCAAAACAAGTAATGTTAGCACTGCCTAAGATATTTAATCAGCGATTACGAACTTAACGTTTTGAATCGCACTTTTATAGTATCGAATACTAATGTATTGGTGCGTCAGTGTCCACTAAAACTAGTAACACGCATAACTGTCTTAAAATATGAGTCAATGACCCTACGACAAGTTTTAGGGAAAAAAATAATTTGTAACAATTTGTTGAGTTGTTCATATCAAGCATTTTATTTACGTTATCATGATTAATATGCGCATAAAGCGATTGAATATCTTAAGTGGTGCTAATGTCACTTATTTTAGTGCGACTCATTGTGAATAAAAAGTGTTTCTAGCGTTATCGTTTTTTGTAAAAAAATTTTTGTTGAAGTTATACTTCTGTAGGCGCGTTATGCACGAGGATAAATTAATGATTTAAGATTTTGACCTTGAGAAAAAGTGTGACAGAAGTTGATTTTACTTGATTCTCCCCCTTCGCCTCGCCCCCCATGACGTACTTCCGGTTTCCTCTACAACACATGACGCCACATGACATCACCACGCCACACATTTTGAATTTTATAAATTTTGTTTCTTTTTCTTTAACCAATTCTGAAAAAAAAAAAAAAAAAAAAAAAAACAGTTTTCTAAGAGATTCAAATCCTGGACCTTCTGCACACTAGTCGCGGCCCTTACCCACTCTGCTATGATCGTGCTCGAGATAAGAAACACGATTACTTCATTTTGTCGTACAGTTCAATGCTTATTTTTAATGTAAATTTTTATTTACTGTGTATTAATTCATTCGGTTTGATGGTACATTACATAAATAGATAATTTATTTTATGAAATACATTTTTTAAGGACATGTTTCGAAAATTTCAAAATAAGTATGTATTAGCAGAGCAGCTTTCATAATATGTAATAATAAACATTTTTTTTACTTATCAATAATTTGTTACTTTTAAAATACATAAATAATTGTTTACATAATTTTTCATATTTTTCAAAATTTGTAAAAATTGAAAAAAAAATTTTTTGCACTGTACAAATACAATAATTAATTTTTATTGTGTTTTATTCTCTTACAATTTTTCCATTCGCGATTAAAATGATTCTGTGACTTAAGAATGTTCTTCACATAGTTACCGGGGGTAAAGTTCAAAGAAGTGAGAGTAACGATAATGTGTGCAGTAAAGCTAGCAATTGTTTTTCTGATGTAGATGTACCCGCATACATGCTTTTTCGCACACTTCATCCCCTCTTTTTAAATTCGTTTGAAAACTAACTTGTGGGTCTATTTGAAAATTCGATAGGTTTATCTAAAAGTAATCGTTTGTACCTAAAAAATTTGGAGATTCCTACAAATCATATATAGCCATTTAACGTGATTTTTTAATAAAGTTACAAATGTTAAATATCGATTTTTTAAAATATAACATACATAAAATAATGGCACAGTCAAACGAACTGAAATTTTTGTTGGTATTTTTTATGCTATTTTAATATACGTTTGCCCTTTGAATAATGTCTGTCAAAAAAACCTATGTGTGATGAACGTCCTGAAAGGACATCCTTTGGCATGTACTACTATGCTATTAAAGAAAACGGTACAGGATGGTTTTTCTTGATTTTCTTATTACAATCACATTTTGGGTATTAAATATGGACAAGAAATGAGTGTGGGATCGTATGTTATAGATGTGAGCGTGAAGTTACAGATGTAATCAGCTTAAGCAGTAGGAAGTTGTTCTGAAATCACCGGAAAATTCGATGAAAGTGCACAGTCTTATACTGGCCAGCCTATATATTATTTTTATTGTATTGTGCCCTAATATATTATTTATAATCGTTAAGTCATTACATATTAAAATATTTATTCAAACCACACCCAGCTAACGTCAGTATTTTCTTTCCAACCATAATTGCACCACCTTTGTGCACAATATCGTTTCATAGAAGGTAAATTTATATTCATAATTATATCATCTGCCATATAATTTAATAGAAGTATAACTTCGTACTTGGGTACCTAAGAACCCACTGTCGACTGATTTTTAAATATTGTATTGTTTTTATTTACATCAAACCTGATAAGGGCCTTGACCTTGTTACGTACGGCCCGAAACGTTGTTTAAGAAATAAAAAGTTTAAGAGTATAATCATCTGCGTCTACAATTATTTTATCAGTATCATCTGCTGTCGTTAGAGCCACTCAACACATGTTAGAGAACTCATAAAAATTTTCTCAAAAAGAAACGAAAGAAAAATCGTTTTTTATTAATATGAGATAAAATGTAACAAAGTAAAAACAGCAATCTATACCGGAACAGTCAGACTTTAAATCATGTCACAATTTGAATAATCTTTGTTTCCAATCACAACTTCTTATTCTTCAGTCTTATTGCACAGCCTAGACTGATTTAAAATTTCTTTTCCTAGTCTAGCTTACAATAATAATAAAAAATGCTGCTTTGTTTCGTTCCTATCGTTATTTCTTAATTGTCATTCACCCTTTGTTAAAGAGCCATCAGAATGAAGTACCTCACTTAATTAATTTTTTTTTCTTTGTCAAGAACCTTATAGTTGACTGCATCGAGATTAAAAAGATAAAGACCAGCTGCTCTGAACGCTTTTTTAATTGAATTTTCTACATTTTCAAATATGCTGACAGCCATACTTAATACCTTTGTAAAATCTTTTTTTTCATTTATCTGTTTTAATTTTGATATTTTCATTTAGTAATGGTCTTCATTTTAAACATTTTTTAAAGGATGGAAAAATGCGATATTTAAGAGTTGCTTATTTTGTGTCAAATGAGGAAACAGAGTTATTACTTTAATCTAGGCTTCTCTGCAATAATTAAAAACATAAATTGGCACGTGGAAAACGTGCTCGTCTACGTACAGTATAACTGGCAATATAATCTCACTTTTAAGAAGAAATGGATGAAAAAACATTTGTGATGTATTTACGAAATTTTTGAGTATTCATCCACCCATTAATTAACTTGCTTAAGCTCCAATAAGATGGGCAGTTTTTTACAACTTTCTCTGGCAAGTTTTTTTTGTATGCATACAGTATCATCGGAGGAGCATGTTAACCCTCTGCGCTGTACATAAATAATGCTATCAAATTTTCTAGTTCAAATGCTTTGACATTTTTGTAGACTGATTTAGCCCTCTTTTTTAACAAAAACTTTTGGAGGTTTAGGGAACAGGTCAAAGCTACTTTCATCATAGTTAGAAACTCGAGTCGCCTGGATGTTTGTTTAGGATTATGGTGTTACTTTAGTTTGAACTAAAGCGCTCGACACTGATACCAACCTATGTAAAGTGAGCAGCGGCTTACTCAGGCAACGATAAGAGTGCCCTCGCGTTAGTTCGCCCTGGATCGTCGAGATAAGCACGTCTGCGAGACACTTACTCATTTTTTCGTTATACAAACACGTGGTAGTTAGTAAAGTAAATCAGTTCATTTTCTCTTTAGTTTTACCGCACACTGCATTTAGTACTCGTCGTCTGTAGTTTCACTATTATTTGTTAGTGACATTTTGTAATATGAATACGTTAATATATAACTTAAGTGTTCTGCTAATAAATAACGCAAGTGTTAAGTTAAAAGTGTAACTTCCCTTTCTCACCAATTCGCAAAGTCCCATGCTGCTGCATACATCCTAAATTACAACATTGTTCTTTAAATTTTTCTTGTCCAGGTATCATTCTACTTCTCTAAATCAACCTGCAAGTTTGTCTTCTGTGACTTTTGGTCGACACAGAGAAAGATTTTTAGCTACTCACAAGCTCATACTGAGATGCCGCTATTTGAAACAACTGCAACACTTTTTGCCACTTAAATTAATTTTTAAAACAGTGTCTTCCTCCGTTATTCAAGGAATTTTTAGTGCTAAAAAATAGCTCTTCTTTACATACTTAGGGTCCTGTTTTTGGTCTCTGAATGATCCATTTTTCAATATCATTATTTTATTCATTTCATTTTTTTGAGACAACGCAGTTGAGGGTCCACTTTTTTGGTTATTACCTTAGGTTTCTTAGTTTTTATGAGAAAAGTAACAGTAGAAATATTAAAATTTTCCCTAGCTCTGCGTAGTAAAACTTCAGCATTCTCTTATTCCATATCTTGTTGAACATCTTCAATTGTATACTTTTTTTCCTGACTTCGCTCTTTTTAACCTTCGTTTTTTTGCTATTTCCAATTTTTGCTGGCTAACTGTAACTTCATTAATATTCACTGTTGCATCAAGCTTTTTGGGAACTTCTTCAGACTTTTTGTTTTCATCTCTTGACTCTCTTTTCTAAATTTCAATTTCTGTCTAAAACAAAGTTTTAATAATTTAGAGTCAGTACAACTTAAATACTTAGTTATTTATTCTTATGTAAACAAAATGTACGCAGTGTGTTATGATTTATGAGGAAAAATGTATATTTAACGAAATTTGTGAACTCAATTGATAGAAGCTTACATTAACTTCAATTAGGTTTTAGTAAATATCTGTGTGTAGTAAATATTATACTCAGCTGCAAAGCTACGCACTTTCTCACGTATAAAAAATTAAACTTTGAAATATTCTTACACATACGCGTTGCAGGATAGGAACTTTCCGTTTGTATCGGGGATCGCATTATAAAACAAATTTTTGAGTGTTTCATGAATAGGTGCTGCGTACAATTTTTGAAACTATCGTGAAACGTTGTTGTACAGTTAATTACAAAATTATTGTGCCACAATAGAATCCATTTTTTTTACTATACCACAATAGGCAACTTTACCTCATTGATACTATAAAAAGTCAACGCACTGGTGACACACTACAGTATTTATAACTAGATCTGTTAATGTAACGTTCGCTAATAAATTCGCAATCTGTTTAACTATTAAAACTATTAAAAACTTGAGGTTATTCTTGGATAGTGGTGAAAATAATGTTGATAGTAAAAATAGCATGTTATTGCAGGCTGGTGCAGTAACTGATACTATCGTCGGTGAATATTTATAGTCACACTGTATCTATGAAAACTAAATAATGATTGTAAGTTATTCCATACATAACATTTAATCTCATATGTACAACAAAAATATTTGTTTTCGATAGATATTTATCTAAATTAGCGCCCAAGATATTATACACTACAGTGGGATTAAATTGGCTGAAATGTCGGTAATTTTTTGTAAAATTCAGACTAGCTCAAAAAAAATATGTTGTAGAGAATGTAACGATGCCAATCGACTGTAATAAAATCGAACAAAAAATATTTTCCGCTAAGGCTTCAAAAGAAAGGTAAAAATGGTAAAACATTGTTTTTAGCATTGGAAACTAACAATAAGCCTTAACATATATATGTATATAAGTATGCATAACAAAAAGACGAACAAAATAAGCTTCGGTTGATCCCAATTGATCCAGTGGTTTCTCTGCTTACTAAAAAAAAACCTTGTCTTTTTAAGCAAATATTCAAAAATTATTAACTCTCTTGTGCATAAACATTGAGGACTGAAATTTAGCAGAGTTGTAACTTTTGTGATCTTCAACAACCCTATCAAATTTCAGCATGATCAGATTGACAGTTTTTGAAAACAACAGCTAAATACAAAAAAAGTTCTTTGGCAAAAAAAAAACTCAAAACAGTCGAAGTCTTAGTGGAAAATATTTTTATGTTTAATTTTATTACAATCGATTAGTGTTATTTAATTTTCTACAACATATTTTTTTCAAGTTAGCCTGAATTTTTATTGCCGAAAACTTAATTCGATCCCACTACGAGTATAAATCTTACTCACCTGGTGAATCAGTGAAGCAATTTAATGGCTTTGATTGCACATAATGTTAACCAAGGTTTGGTCGAGTCTCTTATCGTACAACATATGCCTATGAGGATGTAAATTGTATAAAATAGTACAAATTGTAAATTTTTTAATGGTATATTTCTCAGAATTTTCTTAGGTACTTAAGTAGCTCTTTTTGCCTGTATTCGAAAAGTTCTATTGTAACCTGTGTTAAAATTTTAAACTTGCAACTTTATTATTTTAAAAACCAATGTGGTAGGAATATTTTTTTATAACTGATTCCCAACAAGAAAAATTTAATCTATAACACACATTTTTTTCAAGAAAACCAAAGTTAAAAACGTAGTAAGTGATAAACCACCTTAAGAAGCTCACGGACCAAGTTGGACATGAAAAAAAGTTTGAAACAGAAAAAAATTTGATTTGCTGACAAGCTCAATTTCCCATTAAAAATGTACTCTGCTGTTTCCAGGGGCTTTGAAGAGCTTACAGTACGATCTTGGTATACAAAATTTTTTTTATTGGTGTAACTAATTAAAGATTGATTTTTAATGTTTATAAATGATGTCCTCCTAATGTTTATAAAGATGAAAAAACTTTATATTTAGATTCTTTACTAAATTTAATGTAAAGAATATTCCAAGAACAAACTAGAAAGTTCTATACAGCTGAAATTAAAGACAGAAAGTCTATTATGATTAAAAAGATTATTCCAGCAAATTTTAACTATGTTCGTTGTTGGTGGCACTTTTAAAATAGTTTATAATTTTTTGGAGTGACTGATGAAGTCTATGAAGTAAATGAAAATTTTCTTGAGAAACAAATTGATAGTTCAAAGAGTATATTTTTGTCGAATACTCCTCTTTTTAAAAAGGTGTAGTCGGAGCATGATTATTAGAAAAATAGTTGAATTACCAACTTGTTGGTTTGAATTTTGTATTTCAAAATTGAATCTTGGTATTGGCTTTAGTAAGAAATAAAATTTGAAATTATTAATACAAATCAAAGAAAGAAAACTTAAACATTTAGTGCTCCAGACAATTAAGGACTAACGGTATTTTTGCAAAAATGTTTGAAAAAGATTTTTTTTTAACTAACAGCGTTTTACTAGCAGCTTATATTAAATATACTCATTCCCCAAAGTACCTGAGCTCTTATTATTTTATCAAACGTCGGTAAGTGGCAAAAAACATTAATTATTATTTTTGATTAATCATGGTATTGCTTCTTTTTAAAAAAAATGGATCTGCTAAAGTTATATTGTTGTCTGAAAGATAAAATTCATCTGCATATTTCCCTGTATTGTACTTATACCTATTATATTAATTATAAGTTACCTTGTCTTCTGTTGTAAACATTTCTTAATATTTTTTATTTGATAGCATTTGATTTTTTAATTGATTTACCCCATTAATGTTGTCATGAAGGTGGTATGAACATGAGTCACATTTAACAAATAAAGAAATGTAGTATTTAATATGGTATTTAATTATGGTAAGATGGCGGTGGATGTAGAACTAGGCCCTTTACCTGCTTCTGCTTCTTTTACGTGCTGCAGAGAAAAACGAAAATCGGGTGTGTATGTATACATCTTGTGTAGTGCTATTTGTCATGTGAGTAGTGCAGAAAAAATAAATTACAAGGAGTTGGTGGAATAACCTCCAAACTAGCGAAACATATTAAGCTGAATCAGAGAGTAAAGAATATTGCACGCAAACTAGTAAACTGAAAAATTGTCAAAAGGACCTAGTGTTATTATATGAAAGGAAAGAACATTATAAGAAAGCAAACCAACAGTAACTACATATAATAATGCTTCAATTGAAACTGGATATTATAATTCGTACAGAAGCATGGCTGGCTACCTGTAATAGTAACTATATAAATATAGACTTCGTAACTTCATAAATTACCAGGTGTACACAAACTGATGGTGTGATTATTTACATAAATAGTAAGATCAAGTATAATAGCGAAATACAAATATAAATTAAGCTGAAAGCCTTGCTAATAACAGAATAAAGGTGACTGGAGTGTATGAATGTGTTCTTTACGGGGACACTGAATTCGTACATAACCTGGACTCATCCTTCGAAACAATTTCATCGAAAAAAATCATATAGTACTGGGAAATATGAGTATTGATACAATGGTCAAAAATACTCTTAAAATGAATAAAATGAATATCAGTTCAATCTATTAGAAAAATTTTATGTTCCTGGAGTACTGGGCATAACAAGGCCAAGAGAAAATTTTTTTAATTTAGGGTCTTGTATTGATTATGCTTATATTAAATCTAGTCTTGATTATAGTACACATTAACTTACGATTAGGATACAGGGCCATTTCTTAATAATTTGCAATTTTGACATAAAATTGGATGAAAAATGTATCAAACCTAAAATAAACTTTATTGAATTAAATTAAATTACAAATAGGGTGGACTGGTCAGATATTTGTAATAATACAATGAATTTGAAGAATATTCCAAAAAACATTAACTATGTACCTAATACACACAGTAAAAATATTATTAAAAATCCAAATTTAATTGCCAAAACTTTTGATGATCATTTTGCCAACATAGAAATTTTAACTTCAGAAAGCATAAAAGAACCAAAAATAAAGCCTACTTTACAGAGCGAAACACACTGTGATGAAACTATATCCATAAATCCCTGTAATAACAATGAGATTCAAAAAATAATAATGTCTTTGCAGGATAAATTGAGGAAACAGACAAAATACACGCAGAAATAATTAATTAACTAAGATATCGCTAAGCTCTTCCATTTAGTATTATATTTAATAGATGCATTGAAACTGGTTAATTCACTGAATCAGAATTCAAGAATTTTAATGAGTAATTTAATTTATCGACATTTCCCAACCAAAACGAGTTTGTGTAGGCAACTAATTTTTCAGTTAAAACTACTAGGTTGTAGAAAAATTGCCATATGCAGCTACTGAAAAAAATCCCACATCAAACAGGTTTCAAACCTGGGCCTAATTCTCGCCGGGAACGTGCGTTACTAATTTTGATAGGAAAATCATCGGTGGATTAAATTGCTCGCATTAATACTTATCCATCGGTAAAATTACATCGATTCAGCTGCATAGAGTTGTAGACATTTTTTAACAAAACATCGGTATTTCGACTATTGAATTTATTTATAACTTTTTTAAATAACTTTCCACCCGTGATAACAGTCATATGTACTGATTGCTCGTTATTATTAGAGTATGTATGTAAGATTCCGATTGCCTGGATTTATGCTGGGCCAAGTTACATACGATTATTTGGAAAAAATAATTATTTTGCCTGTTTTATTTGCGTGTAACTTTTTAAAAATACCTCTTCTCCCGTGTTAACAATACGTTAGCACATTTAAATATTGTTAAAGTCAGTTTGTTAATTTCTGCAGCTCTATTTTTATTTGTAGTTTGATTTTTCTAGTCGATCCCTGCTCATATGATATTCAGAAATAAAAAAACCGAATAATTGCCGAAAGTTTCAAAGTAGCAACTAAGAAGAAGGAAACCTTAGTAGTGAAATTAAAAATGTGCTTTCCTGGCAAGAGAAAGATCTAGGTTTGAGTCCTGGTTGAAGTAGCATCTTTTTTTCAACTGCTGCATACAACAATTTTTTTACAAATTAGTTTGAACAGAAAAATAAGTTGCTTAAGTAAATTCTTATTAGATAAGAAATATTGATAAATTAAATTACTCGCATTAATACTTACCCATGTATAAAATTACATTATTTCCTAGTATGGTGTGTATCATGTTAAAAAATATTGTTTGAAAAAAAATTATTGATTTTGAAACAATTAAAAGTAAATAAGTTATTTGATCCACACAGATTCAATTTTTTTAAGCTTGAAATTATTAATTACATTATTAAACACTTTCTTCTAAACCTAGTTAATACAATTATTTTAACGTGCAATAATACAAGAAACTGCCCGAGTTTTATACGTAGAAATCACCTTTATTTAATGGTATTCTTACGTGATTTTTTTTTTTTTTTTTTAATGTAGAGCGTCAATAGCTTTTCAGTTAACGTGCTAGCCTCCTAGCTAGAGAAAATCAAGGAGTCGTTGGTTGAATTCTCGTCAAAAATTATCGATATTTTTTCTCGAGCTTTTTCAATGGGATAAGTACTAAGGATGCCGAAAAACCACTCATCCAATTTTTATAACTAATAGTCGATTTTTTGATAATGCCTGGACCTCTAGGGGCTTCTTTTTCAAAAGAAAGCCAAAACCTGGCCAGCTCATCGGGTAAAAGTCACTGTCGGTTGTAAAAAGACTGGTACATAAATTTTAGATGGCTTATTGGAAAATATCTTGCCATTAACTTGTAAATAGCTGGGGTATGCTTAAGATAATCGCTGTGCTCTTTGAATAGTACCCAGTAGAATGAATGACTGAGTCGTCTGAAAGAAATTTTCCAAGGGGGATGTACGAAAGACTCGCATACTCGAGGAAAAAGAGGACAATGACGAGAAAAAAAGAAGGGAGGTAAAAGTGATTAGGGATTCAAGACACAATCAAACCCTGTAGAATCTTAATACTGCTACTACTTCAATTTTCTTTAATATATAATTTTCTTTATCCATTTACTATTATGAAATTTATTTGTAACATAAATCCATTCATTGAAGAATCTTAAAATAGGTCTGATAAAATAATATTTAAATTAAAGTATCTCAATCATACAAAATTTTTACTGAATCTCAATTTTTTTCCAGTATACGTTGCTTTTAAACTTGATTAACGACAATAGATTAAATCTAGTAAAAACAACCTACATATTTTAAAATAAAGAAAGAAATGAGATTTTTGTCTTCACGTGGTAAATAGGAATATCGGTGAGGTCCACTTTTCAAGAGTGTCTGATTAGGGCTCAAAAGGCCAAGGCTTATTCTTAAAATAAAGGGTAAGCTTGGAGAGCAAGGGTATAATAAAAAAATATGGTGGCTGAAAGGGCCTAACGGTAATTATAAAAATAAGGCAGGGAGGCAAGGGGGCTTAGTTTGAGAATCTAATCTAGTTTAATTACATTCAAGTTGAACTAATATTATTTTACAGTAAGGAGTGCTGAAGAGTTACTTACAACGCATTAGAAGGGGCTGAGTGATGGCAATCGAATATTTATTCTAACTAATACAACAAAGGAATTGGAACAATTTTTTTTCATTTTGAGGGGTTGTGAAGGACGGGTGGCGGAAGCTTCAGATGTGTACGTGAAGAATGACCCTTTGAAATCACATAATATCCGTATGTATATATATATACATATATGTATGTATGTTTTAGAGCCATTGCTGGGTGCTATGACCAGTTTGTCTTCTAACTTTCAGTACTTAAATGATAGATGATAATCAAGTTCCAAAGGATTTTCATTCACATGGACATTTTTCAGCTATTAAACAATCAGCGATAAAAGTTCATTATTTAGTACTCTATTGTTACAATGAAAGTATGTATGATATTTCCTTACGCATAAAATAATACTACGACGTATCAAAGTTTTTATGGCAGGGCCTGCTTCGTTTACGCTTGAAAGAAAGACACGGTTACTGAAAGTTGACCCTACCAGCCTAAGTTCCCTTATTAAGTTTAGAAGCGCTTTTGCCTAATCCACCTGTCAAGCCTGGTTACAGAGATGAGAATGCATCTTTTAAAGTACATAACTGTATCGGTAGGCTGTGTATATGAAGGTGTGTATATGCAAGCATGTGCGAGTCGAAGGGCTCGCAGCAGTGGCGAAACTTACTTAGTTCTGCTTGGACTGTTAAAGCGTGCGTACTCTACATTCTGCCCGTTCTAATTTGTACAGGTCTGATAAGTCCACTTAGTCGGAGTTCTAAATAAAAGTCATTTCTGATGTACAAAGTCAGCCTCTCTTTCTTTCTCCTACGCTAAAGTCTTTAAGTCACGAGGCCCAGCACACTTCACCCCGCATTTTCTCTTGGTGTAAGTGCTTTGTTCCTTTTTGCAACAGCGATGGTAAACAAGACGCCGGCTTTGGCCGAGGAGGAGACTGAGAGGACTAGGGAGACGACGACGACAGCACAGGAGGTGCCTTTGCTGACCGAGGTAGAGGACGAGATGGTGGCAGTGGCATCGCTTTCTGCATCACCCGAGACGTCAGAGACAGTTCGGAGAAAAACGGGAGATACCAGTAAGTGGTGTTAATATAGATATACGCATAAGTATTCTGGACTTCGGAGACGGTGCTGCGACCAAAGACAAAAGGCAATGAGTTCTAAGAAGTACTCTGAGAAACACAACGTGCTCGCTCGTGAAAAGAAGAATGCCATGAGCTTGTGCTCAGTTGTTTCTCCAATGTGCGGAAGAAGGTAAAGGCAGACGTCGGGTAGTGTAAGAACAGAGTGCTCCCTCTGTCCTGCTAATAAGAGGCCGCATGACCTCTCGCGCGCTGTAATAGTTTACAATAGCCAATGACAGCCAACTAGAAATTGCTTTCTCTCTCTCTCATGTTTTCTGTCGTAGCCGCGCGCGTGTCTTGTAAGTATTTACATTAAAAGACCAAGAAGCTGATAAATAACATTTTTTTATTCTTAATATAAGAGACTGATAAAAAAGTGGGATCCATACAACAAAGGCAAACATAATACAAGTAAGAAATAGCTTATTATAAGTTTTTATCGTGTTAAAATGACAATTTTTTCAAACGAAGCGTAACAGCAAACGAAGTAACGTTAGTCAGAATAAGTATAAATATAAGGAGCTGCGTTGGCTCAGTGTTAAGCATGCTTGTTACTGATACAACGCGGTTCTAGGGGTCGTGGGTTCGATTCCCAGTGAATGCAGATTTTTCCAATAACTGTTTTTATCGAGAGAAGTTCGTATGTAACCCCGGCTGTTTCGGGGTGGGTTTTTCCGTGGAATATTCCTTCAGAGTAATTCCAGGGTTTTTTCCTTGTCCCACAGGTCTTCAGGCCGGACTAAATGCGAAATAGTGTTAGGGCTATAGGTAGCGATTAGTGGATCCGATGCCAGGCGTCGGGCAGATGTCGCTGGTCTTACTGGCGAGGAGTGGTCCCTAAAACACGGGGCTTCTCCGAGGATGTTAATTAGCCTGGATCCGATGCTTCGGCAGAGAGCACTAACTTAACCGGCGAGGAGTGGACGTCCTGAAATATGGAGTCCTCTTCGTGGAAAGGCTACACAGTGGCGGGTAGACCCGATGCACCGTTGGTGTCGAGAGTATCAGCTTAACTGGCAAGGTGTTTCACTGGAGATACTCGCACTGTGCCCATGAATTCAGGTATGATATCAGTAAAAACTGTTAGAAATGGGCGTGGCAATACACCTCCACCCATAGGTGGTGAGTGGGTGGCCCTGGCGACTAGGCTAGTAGACTGTCGCGACAACCTGGTAAAAAAAAAAAAAAAAAAAAAAGTATAAATATTAATATAAACATATTTAGCAATGTTCTTGAAGGATGCCATAATTAACAAAAAATCTTAGTGGGATTCCAAAAAAAGTGACTTTAAATAAAATACAAAATTTTTGTACACCAACTATTAGGTAAATATAATTTAAAACCTAATATGTCAGAATAAAACAAGAGTATTTTGTCACACTTACACTTATTGCTTTCTCCTTCCCCTTCCCCAGCGTAAATAACCGTATGATTCAACCATACCCCCTTCCCCTAAAACTGTTTACGGCATTTGGGTATGACCTGTAAGGACTCCTGCCGTTTATTTTGTTTTATAATTCCTGTCCGAAAGCGTCATACTGCACTTTCTATACTTTCTTTAAAATAGGGGTCGCGAAGTGACACTTTAAGGAGATATTGTTAGGAAAAATTATGAGAACTAAAACCTATTTAAAACAAACCCAGATTATTTGAAGAGTCGGTTGATACGAATGAGACAGTTGATTAGAGAAAGTTGGTTTGGAAAACGTCTGCTCCAAAGATTCTAAATGTTGTCGGTAATGGCAGAAAGTATGACGAGGAATTCAATTAAGGTGGAAAATTAGACAATGAAAATATGTCAGTAAGTAAAGCAGAATCTGTTTTTGAATTTAGTATGGGGGAACATTTTCAAATTAACATAAAAAACGTTGAGACACTGCTAAGCAAGTACAAATCGAGGGCGATAATTGAAGGACTGCTGATTTCAGATAAAAATAAAAGTTTTTATTTTTCAGAAAACAATGCAACACGCTAACTTGAAACTATGATGTCTTAATTCAACAGGAAAGAGTTTTATATAGTCCTGCAAAATTTTGATCAAAGTCTTTGTAGGATGAATAAGAGGCTCATCAACATTGAGACCTCGAAAGAACGGCCCTGCTGCGGTCCCTTTTCATTATCCACACGAAGACCGAATAGAGATCAGGTAAGTTTAAAAGAATAACTGTAACTGTTTGTAGACGAAACAAAGGCAAACAAGTTCTCTAAAGATGGCCTGGAACTCATAGACACGAGTATTTTAAATCAGATTAATTATAGACTTGGACGTAAATTTTAAAATTTCTTTAATTACAGCTTAACAAAAGACGTAAAAGTTAATCTATTTTTTGATGATTTAAAATCGGAACTTAGCTTGTAAAGGCTGTTTTATGTTACTGACCAATCGGTTGAAAATACAGAATTAATAAATGAAGACGCGTTTCGCGATGATAAGCTAAAGGTCAGAGACATTCTATTAAACCGAGTAGTGGAGAGATATCATTTCAGGTCGTTCTGTATGCAAGATGCGGTCTTGGTATTAAAAAGTTGAGAAAAATTTAAGAGGATAGAGACACTTCTTACAACGGCTGCCATTCGGAAAAAGCTACGTGAAATCAAATTTAATAAATGAAGAGAATTGGTTTCAAAATGTATTAAAAGGTTCACCCGCCCTCCTGGGCGCTTCGCGCGCCAACCCCCTATTAATGTATTATAATCCTTGACATAGGCTTTGAGGTAGGAGGTGGAAGGTCTTGAATAAAAAAAAATTTTTTAATTGAGAAACATGAATTGTATAAGTAATTATAATAATAATTACAAAGATATAATAAATACCTTAAGATAAGTTACGTATGGTTNTGCAATCGCATTAGTTCTTGGCAGTAGAGAGATTTTATTTCTGATCGAAATACTGTTTTGTGATTTTTTCTGCAGTCTGAAATGATAACTTAGTTATATAATTCATTGAGGATTAAAAACGATTCTTAATTTTTACAAAAATGTCTTCGTTCTTTTTTATTTAATGTTTTTACTGATTAAAATTTTAATATTCAATAGTTGGCAGTAGACGGACGCTGATCATTTGCCATGATAATTTAAAACAGTAATAAAGCTTAGCTGAGTAGCTTTTATTTCTTATAGTACGCCAGAAAAGAGCTCTTATTGATTATCAAAGAATCAATATTGATCCAGAAGATCTGTTTTTCATCACCGTTCCACTGTTTTTTTCTTAATTTTAAAAGGTATTAAGTTTTAATATACACACTAATTAAAAGTTTGTTGTGGAACCAACTTTTTATAATTAAAATTAAAGTTGTACATTTACAATAAATATAGCTGCTATGTCTAAAAAATTTTAACCAGAAAAGACGGTAAATAAATGTTAATTGAGTTTGTTTAAGTTTTCTTGTGCCTTTTGTTCCTCTAACATTGAATGTTTCTTTCTTAGGAGTCTAATGATGTACGAATTATACTTATATCCTAAGAAATTATTTCATTATTATGATATTACGAAACGGCCTTGCCAACGAAAAGTATCAACTTAACAAATTATTCAATAAAATTGGTACTAAAAATGGGGCATTCCACGTGAACGGAGACAAAAAAAAATTTTTTTCTCCAAACTTTGGGAATTAATAGTACTCCATTAGAGAACAATACTGGAATTTTTTCAGATTTTTTGGCCAACACCCTTGCCATCAGTGACGGTCACAATTTTGGAATTTTTTCTTTGAAGGCAAAATTCTCAATTTTGTAGACCAATCGATGCAAAAAATAAGTAAAAAAAATGTATTTTAACACAAGTAAAGGCGTCGCATACGATCTCAGTGTCAACTTTAATGAATTCAAATTGGCGGATCCAATATGGCGGCCAACATTTTTGAATTTTCAAAACGAAAAAGTGTCATTGTAATCTACGTAAAATTTTAAGTCGAAAATGTTTCTTACAAAATTTTCCAAAATTGCGTTATTTTCGTGAAAACGAACAGTAAAGATTTGGTATTTTTTGACTCGACAGATTTGGACAATAATAGATAATATGAACATGAATTTTTGAACGGTAGAATTCGTAGGTTGTCCTCGGTTGTTAGGGTCACTGATTACAAATCTAGTGTTGGGTTGATGAAATATAAAATGCGGATCCAATATGGCGGCCAGAATTTGTGAAATTAACAAATGTTACGAATAGTAAAATGTAGTCGTAATCTGCATTGAATTATAAGTCAAAAGTAAATCTTGCAAAATAGTAGGTTGGAAAAAAAGTAAATTTAATTCTTTTCATGTTTTGCAAAGTGAATTTATTTATATAAATTTCGAACACTAATCAACAATATATGTGCCGTTTCGATTCATAACCTTTTCCCACTTTTCTGGTAAAACCATAATTCGGTCACTGTAGAACTTCTGAGATTTCTGGGAAAAAGCTGAGTCAAATGATTTTTTGTAATCCTCTTTTAAAGCCAACTTTACACCGCTAACAGAGTTCTACAGAGACCGAAACAAATGTTAATTGGATAAGGCAAGGTCTAGGCTGCACGGTAGATGCATTAAAATCTTACAGCCAAGCTCTCTCAATATTTGCCGAGTCACTAAAGATATGTGTGATCTAGCGTTGTCGTAATAAAAGACAACGCCTTTTTTATTAAAAGATTCTGGCTATTTTTTTATCGCCTGCTGCAATCGCATTAGTTCTTGGCAGTAGAGAGTCGAATTGATTGTTTAACTAGGTTCGAGTATCTTATGATCAACAATTCTTTTTCAGTCTCACTAAACACTCAGCATCAATTTTCTTGGCGTCAACATAGGCTTTCCAACCGTCTGTGAAGCCTCTCCGGGGCTTTGGCCACGATCTTTTTTCAGAAATAAAAAAAAAGCAAAACATGAAAAAAATGACCTAGAATCTCCATTTTTTAAGCACAATAACTTTTGCCTGAGCACACAATTAGAACTACTTTTACATCTATAATGTTCTATAGACTTAATTTTCAAATGCGCCATAGTATGGCTTTATTAAATAAATATTACTAGCAATAAACGACTTTCACGTAATCTATTTGGAAAACCGAAATTACTTTTTCCCTAGCCCAATCTTATGATTAAGAATTTAAAAATATTATTTATTAAAAGTTTTTAGTTGTCGTTTTCTGTATGTTCATGTTATCAATGAACATTTGTGACTTCAAGATCCATCTCTTTCGAAGTTCCGGTAGCTAAGATGATTAAGATTTATGCCGCTGCTCGAATTGTTTTGCTATTTCGGGATCGATTCCAACTGTTGGCAGGTTTTTTTTTTCAATGCGGTTTATTATTGTGGTTTAATTTATTTTATTAATATTTCATTTAAATTTGTATACTATGTTGTAAACATTTTTTCNTACATTTTTACTTATAGCTCTTTTCTGCTCAACGACTTTTTACATTAATATTTTTGTTTTTAAACAACTGCGATTATTTCACTAAAGCTTCATTTGCTTGTTGTGTTTTGGTTTATAGTTTTTCTAAGACTTTATCAATTTTTTTGCAACAATAATAATTCAGCAATTGCTTATAATATGAGCTATACGTATACCTTTCTTTTTTTATTGTACTTATAAGGTATGAGATTTATTTTAATAGATTTTTTTTCTTTGTTACTTCTACAATCTTTTCTTTTAAATCGTAATTTTTGTTTTGTTTTGTAGACAGTTGTACTCAATATTTCGTGTCGTAAGACACTATTTTACATGCCACTGATATTCTAACTACTTTTTCTAACTTTTCGAAAAAGAATTTTTTTTCTAATGCACCATTTAAAATCTACTTAATGAATTATCTTGTAAAATATTTGTACCTTATACATTATCGAATATACATAATATTCGACATTTTTTATATTCTATGTTGTAAATAATTATCATTTTATAAAATTATGATTAACTTTCCTAAAAATCGAGTACACATTGTGTAAAAGTAGGAGTAAAAATACTTGTCATATTAAAGGAATTAAGTGAGATAGAAGTCTACATCAGCTCATTTCTTGACTTATTTTGTCAGGCGAGTGCCGTTCATTTACTTTTAGTGTGTTTTTGCCACTTCTGTTACATATATTTTCCATATTTTTTCTAAACGTTTGCTGTGGCCCATTTCCTACCTAGCTCCTGCCCTGTAAAACGATTCAATCGGTGTTCTCTTTTAAAAATATAAATGATGATTACATCTGCTATTGACATTATCGTAAGTTCTGAATTTGCTGATGTTATCTAGAAAAAATTAGTCTGTTACACTGATGGTAGTTAAGCTTATCAAGCTAGATGAAAAATAAAGTGCGTGAAAGATATGCAACACTTGTGAAAAGTCTTGGCTGTGTAAGATCCCCAGAAAAGGGTTTGCTGACATCTAGGGCATAACGTAAAGTTTATAGGTGTTCTGAGTACTGCAAAGACTAGTTAAGAGCGTTGTCCTCAGACATAAGTATGTTAGATATTTTCTAAGGTATTTGATTTAATTATTTTTATTAAAAAGGTGACTACAAATGTCCGTACTCATGCTGAATACTTGACTGATATCGATGGATGAAAAAAAAAATGTTTAATACGCTTTTTTATCCATATATTTTCATGTAGAAAACGATTTTTTGTAGTATTTACTATGAGAAAACCTTTTAGTACGAATTAAAGTCCAATAGACTGATTTTTTTATTTATTCTATATTCTTATATATTTTCAAGTCTGCATCGATATATAAGCATTCTATTTCCAAAAAAAGTGACTTTAAATAAAATACAAAATTTTTGTACACCAACTATTAGGTAAATATAATTTAAAACCTAATATGTCAGAATAAAACAAGAGTATTTTGTCACACTTACACTTATTGCTTTCTCCTTCCCCTTCCCCAGCGTAAATAACCGTATGATTCAACCATACCCCCTTCCCCTAAAACTGTTTACGGCATTTGGGTATGACCTGTAAGGACTCCTGCCGTTTATTTTGTTTTATAATTCCTGTCCGAAAGCGTCATACTGCACTTTCTATACTTTCTTTAAAATAGGGGTCGCGAAGTGACACTTTAAGGAGATATTGTTAGGAAAAATTATGAGAACTAAAACCTATTTAAAACAAACCCAGATTATTTGAAGAGTCGGTTGATACGAATGAGACAGTTGATTAGAGAAAGTTGGTTTGGAAAACGTCTGCTCCAAAGATTCTAAATGTTGTCGGTAATGGCAGAAAGTATGACGAGGAATTCAATTAAGGTGGAAAATTAGACAATGAAAATATGTCAGTAAGTAAAGCAGAATCTGTTTTTGAATTTAGTATGGGGGAACATTTTCAAATTAACATAAAAAACGTTGAGACACTGCTAAGCAAGTACAAATCGAGGGCGATAATTGAAGGACTGCTGATTTCAGATAAAAATAAAAGTTTTTATTTTTCAGAAAACAATGCAACACGCTAACTTGAAACTATGATGTCTTAATTCAACAGGAAAGAGTTTTATATAGTCCTGCAAAATTTTGATCAAAGTCTTTGTAGGATGAATAAGAGGCTCATCAACATTGAGACCTCGAAAGAACGGCCCTGCTGCGGTCCCTTTTCATTATCCACACGAAGACCGAATAGAGATCAGGTAAGTTTAAAAGAATAACTGTAACTGTTTGTAGACGAAACAAAGGCAAACAAGTTCTCTAAAGATGGCCTGGAACTCATAGACACGAGTATTTTAAATCAGATTAATTATAGACTTGGACGTAAATTTTAAAATTTCTTTAATTACAGCTTAACAAAAGACGTAAAAGTTAATCTATTTTTTGATGATTTAAAATCGGAACTTAGCTTGTAAAGGCTGTTTTATGTTACTGACCAATCGGTTGAAAATACAGAATTAATAAATGAAGACGCGTTTCGCGATGATAAGCTAAAGGTCAGAGACATTCTATTAAACCGAGTAGTGGAGAGATATCATTTCAGGTCGTTCTGTATGCAAGATGCGGTCTTGGTATTAAAAAGTTGAGAAAAATTTAAGAGGATAGAGACACTTCTTACAACGGCTGCCATTCGGAAAAAGCTACGTGAAATCAAATTTAATAAATGAAGAGAATTGGTTTCAAAATGTATTAAAAGGTTCACCCGCCCTCCTGGGCGCTTCGCGCGCCAACCCCCTATTAATGTATTATAATCCTTGACATAGGCTTTGAGGTAGGAGGTGGAAGGTCTTGAATAAAAAAAANAAAATAAAAGAAAAAAAATTCATAAAATTTAAAACATGTGGCATAGTGATGTGATGTGGCATCATGTAGTGTAGAGGAAACCGCAAGTACGTCACGAGGGGTGGAGCGACGGGGGAGAATAAAACAAAAGTTGATAAATGTAAGAAAGAGAATAATTAATTGTACTTATTTGTTTAAACTTACCCCTCCATAGATGATTGCAAGTCCTAATATTACTTAAAGTTTATTTGGGAAGGTACTTAGAAGTGATTTTGTTATTTAGTTTACAATTCAAATAATCGGAAATTTTCATTGTTTTATGTCTTGCTAAGTTTATGAGTAGATAAGAAGTTGAGTTATATAAAATAAAAGTAAATTTTAACGTATAAGAGTTTTATCTTTGCCCGAAGAGATATAAATAAATTTACTTACAGTAAGGAGTAATTACCAAAGGAAAAAAAAAAATAAAGCAATAATAAAAAAACAATCGCTGTATATATTGCAGGGATTAATATATCATTCAACACTTAATTTAAATTTAGATGAAAACTACTTTAAGATGTTTTTCTTCACAGAATGGGCAACCCGAGCGATTTCGCTCTTTTACACTGGGCAACGAACCCATCCTCCAACATGTAATTACTGATGTTGATTGTGGGTTGGTTCCTAATTTTAGAGTTTCCCCGGCACAGATAAAATTCTTAGCCATTCCTTGACTATCACCAACTAGTAAGGGTTACACTCGAAGAAAGTGAGGTCGTAGATCTAATAGTATTCTCTCGTACAAAAAAACATTAGTATAGTTAAGGTGGCTTGGGTGGTTGGTACCGTACCTAAGGTAGGGTGCCATAAGGGCCCCTAAAAATTGAACGCTTTTCATTCGTGTGGTTAAAGGAACCGCTTAGAAGTGCTGCTCGAAGAATTAGGGAACTTTGAAGCAGTAGTATTAACCACCAATAATAAATTTAAGTTAGCTCTGAGAAATACAATAGTAAGTAAACTATAAAGATTCTAATCCAGTAAGGATTGCTAACGAACCTTTGCGAACCCTGCTTAGCCGAGGTTAAAGAAAAATAACATTAAATAATAAAATTAAATTACAAGTCGAAAAAAACTAAAAATATCTTAAAAATATTAATTAAAAATTACCATAATAATATGTTACTTTAAAAAATTCAATAATTTTCTAGTTAAAAGTTTAATTGATCGACGAACAAGCATAATCAACGCTGTAAAATCCTTACCCTTCTTACCTGCATGTGCATTCGTACGTTACTCCCATGAAAGTAAAAGGCAGTGCTCAGCATCAGAGCAGTCATTCTTCGCTGGAAGTTAGTTGGGAGCACATCGGCTGCAGCAGAGATACCAAACTTTACTTCGCATGCACAGAAAATGATGTCCATAGCTTTCCTATGCTGCTATTCCTTTAGGAGATCCTTTCAGTTTGACAACTCGTTAATAAATAAACTCTCTGCGGCTTGTAGCCTCCTTAAATAAATTGTCTGGTAATACTTATCTTTCTTACTCGCATACGCATGCCCACATCACTCCCACTTCAGTCATACGAAAATAAAAGGTGGCGCTGAGCTTCGAGGCATTTATTCTTCGTTTGGAGTTAGTTGGGAGGCCATGGGTAGTAGCAGAGACACCAAGCTTCACTACGCATGCACAGATAATGAAGAATTCCATGGCTTTCTCGGGTGCATGACTTTTGTCTGCCCTTGCTGTAAGCTGATAGGCCAAACAAATGGCGCTCAGTTTAAACATTTTAAGCATACATTACAATAACATTATGTACATTAAAAAAAAAAAACGCATTAGCTCCAGATTTTTTTTTTCTAAAAATAACAGTACCAAGTATAAATTGAGCATTAAATAACTAAATAACTGGTAACAATGGGAAACTTTAAACGCTAAACAGAAGGTGCCTGAAAAGATCTCTTTTTAAAAAATGATTCCATTTATTGCTCAAAGACCACCTGTGATAATA
>NW_019379862.1:1091699-1102265 GCF_000648655.2 Copidosoma floridanum | reverse complement strand
TTTTATTTGTGATCACATTGCTTCTCTAAGTGATCTAGATTAGCCGATGAGAAACCTGACAGTTTTTTTATTTTTTATTAATAATAAATACATTGTTCCGTTAGGCGAGCGAGCACTGATGATTAGAAGCCCAACTTTTTTAGTTTTATTTATTTATTTATTTTTTGCGTTCTTAAGTGAGGATGCATTGGCAGTTACAAGTCCAACTCTTTTTAAGAATAATGTATTTATAAAATGTTTTCTTTGGTGGGTAAGCATTGGCGATTAGAAGTCTGACAGTTTTTTAGTATTATAAAAAAATAAAATGTGCCATTGGGTGAGCAAACTCTGGCGATAAGAAACCCTACAGATTTTTTAGTTGTATTTATAAATGCATTTTGTTGGTAGGTGAGTAGGCACGAGATTTAAAACCTAACTAGTTTTAAGTATTATCAATTCATACATTGCTTGCTTAAGCTAGCAAGCACGTACGATGAGAAACCTGACTGTATTTTAGTATTACATATAAACACACTCTTTTATTAGGCGAGTGAGCATCGGTGATTAGAAACCCAACTTTTTATTAGTACTATTTATTTATATATCGCTTTTTAAAGCAAAGAAGCATTGGCTATTACAATTTCAACTATTTTTAAGAATTATGTATTCATAAAAGGTTTACTTTGGTAAGTAAGCATCGGCGATAAAGAGCCCAACTTAATTTAAGTATTACTTATTTTTAAAATGATTTTTTTGCGTGGAATTGTTGGGTATTAGAAACTTGACTTTTTTTAAGTATTATTAATTTTTTTGTTTTTTCTTAGGCGATAAAGCATCGTTTACAAGAAATCTTAATTTTTTTTGTTTTGTTATTTATTAACAAAATGTTTCCTTAGACGAGCAAACATCGTCTTTAAGTAACCTATTTGTTATTTAGTTTAAATAAGAAAATATTGAATGTTAGTGGCTCATGCTTACTCTTTGACGGGCATATCTTATAATAAATAGTTTTAACAAATAGTTGGGTTGTTGGTTGATGCCTTTTTTCCCGATGATATGTTTTTTTAACTTAATTTCACCATAGAATAGTTAGGTTTTTTATTAATGGTACTTGCTTCTCAGAGAAAATATTTTGTTGATCAATAATATTAAAATTCAGTTGACTTTGGGATCACCAATGCCTGCTTTTCTAAGAGTACATTTTAATAATCATCTATTAACTAAAAACCAACAAGTTTCTCATCGCCATTGCTTGATTGCTGAAGGAAACGTTTTAAATCATTGATAATAAAATTTAATTGAGTTTCTTACCGCCGATTCTTACTTGCCTGAAGAAAAAAAAAATTAATGAAAAATAGTAAAAAACAAATGGGGTTTAAATTGCCGATATTTACTCACTTACAGTACATTTAAGTTTCGAACAATACGAAAAATCAGTTGTGTTTGTAATTGCCGGTGTTTGCTTGTTGAGGGGCATATTTTATTAATACGAATGCTATAAAACCGTTGGGTTTCTAATGGTCAGTGCTTGCTTGCTGAAGGAAACAATTAAATCATGAATCGTACTAAAATTTAGTTATTTTTTATTATTTTTGACCAAAATTTAGTCAGTTTGTATATCCTCGTAGTTTATTGGTAAGACATCAAACCATAGTGTCGCCGGTTGAGAGATGGATTTGTCAGAGTGCCAAAACTGTTTAGAAATAATATTCTGTTGAGAATAAAATTCGCAAGTATTTTGATTAATTACCTTATTAAATAGGTAAACAATCTTGTTTATAATTAACATATATCTTTAATTAAAAACGACTCATATAAAATACCTTATCGATTCCAAAACGAGTGCCTTAAGTGCTTTTGTTTTCATATTAACTTTATCTTTGTTATGTTTCTTGAGAAGTTTTAATATTGATAATTTTTATATTTTTACAGTATTTTGAAGCAATGAAAAATAAATATAAGGAATGGAACTCTTATAAAATTACGAAAAATATTCATCATTGTAATAATTATATGTATTTTAACAGTAGTAGTTACAGCTTACAATATACTTGAGAAGTAAAAATGTAGTACATTCAGTAAAGCATAACATCAACTACTTGGATTTTAATACGTGCTTCAGAAAAAAGTAATAGACATGCATACGATATTATAGGTCTTAAATGTTTTTATGTGTGTGTGTGTTTTTAAAAAAAAATTTTTTTTGGTTTCGTTAAAGTAAATTGTGTTTTGTTCGAAAATTTTGTTATCTGCAATTTTTTTTGTATTTTGTAATGACTCCGTTGATGCATCGCCCTAAAGAGTGAGGATAGGTGAGTCGAAAATATTGTTATTTTCTGGCTCATTATTGCACTTGGGAAGAGCTTTAAAATCGTAAGACGTTTTCTATTCGTCCGCTTCCTCTCCGACGGATAATTCTAAAGAAAAAAAGTTGATTGTATACACTTATACTGTATAATGTGACAACTATTTATGATTCAGTTGTAAGTGTTTCACAAATTATTCTTAAGTACAAGGTACGACTGTTTTTTAAAAAACAGTTGGGATTCATGTGCTCGCCTGAGGTCACATTTAAATACTAAATAAACATTTAAAAAACTGTAAGTTTGCTAATCACCGTTGCTTGCACACCCAAAGACATATTTTGTTAATTAGCTATGGTAAACAACACTTAAGTTTCTAATCGCTGATGTTTGCTCGCCAAGGTCTGTCATCCTTTTCGCCAAATTGCGATGAGCTGCTATTAGTTTAGTGCAAACGCGATGGAATGGTATAATTTTAATCTGAACGTAGAGGGCTGCCATTATTTTTTTTGATATACGTATACATGTATATTATGTATACATGTATACGTGTACAAATTAAATTTCAAGACAGTAACTGAATAATGTATGAAACATTAAAAACAACTATTTATTATCTTTTTTATTATTATTAAATAGCTATTATTTAACAAACATTACTAATAATTATTGTTACTTTTATACTCTTGCATGTTTGTTTACAAAAAATTGTTGCATTAAATTCTACTTATCCTTTTTCTTTGTTTGAGTACATATCATCATCTATTTGTCACTCAAATGAAGATCGGTCGTCCAGGAAAGTTTCAATGCACCACTCTTTGAGTCAAGTTTGTCCTACGCAGCCATTAGGTTGCTTGCTTTATCCAGAGATAATTTTCTAGGCGTTCTAATAGGTTTTGAGAAGACAGGAATCCTTAATAATCTACAATTTTCACCTTGACGTAGTAGGTTTACATGTCTAGAAAAAAATCATGTAGTTATTTAGTGCAATTCATAATTGTGTGTTTTGCCTAGGGATGGGTTTAAAGCTAACATATACATGAAAAAATGTATCTCACACTTAAATCTTTTTTTTTTTTATGTTTACTGCAGCTTGAATAAAAAAATTTTTTTCATATCTAGTGCACATACAACTAATTCTTACCCTAGGAACATGCGTCATTAGTTACAAAAATAATTATTTGTCCTTACTGGCATAGCTCTGCCAAATTCAGACTCATTAGCTTGAAAGTTTGTTACTTCATACCTTATTACAGTCAATATTGTACGAAGTATCTACCCATAAAATGAGTCAGTGATAGTGCGGTACCCATCAGTCGAGTTAGTACCCTATAGAACGCTTCCAGAAAATTATTGGTGCGCAATAGTCTTCTAAATACCAATATAACACTGACACCCGTTTTGTGTATATGGAATATTTTGTGTTCAAAATATTCCAAGAATGCTTCGGACTCCAACTAGAATTTCTTTCGGCATTTCTCACTGCAAATGGCTAACCCTTCCTTGATCTATTCGGGTAGTAAAAGTCCTAGTGCTACAAACTTCTTAAATAGTTTGTGTTTTTGTGGGTTGTCATGTTTGTTGTTTTCTTCCAGTGATATGCTTGCCATTGACATTCTTCCAAAGAGCGTATTTTACAGAATTTATTAGTATATACATATACATAACAATGACCATAGAAATAACTAACTACTACTTCGAGAAGTAACGGTTTTAGTGGAGATGCTGTAAAATCATAATTTAACATCACTATTTACTTCTTGTAGTATAGCATCTCACAGTAAAAGTAAAACCCACACGTGTCTATTCCAAATACCGTTCGCATATCATTTTGCATGCCAACCTCAAAGTCTGTCATACCAGATAAGGTAACAAGCCGTGGGAATTCTTTTTGCAAAGCTGCAAACACTGATTGATAATCTGTTTCCGCTTTCGACGTCATACAAGCGAAAGGCATTGGGTGAGCCTAGAAGAGCGTTGTTATTATTTTTTATCAAAAAACCTTGATGTATTTAAAAATTGATAACAAAGCAATATTTCTGTACTAGGCGACAAAACCAAGCAATACAAAAAAAAATAATGACAGTAAAATTAGGAACGTTCTGGTAATGAAAGTTAAAAACTAAAATGAACACTTTTAAAGCAGCAACATAGTAATGTACTGCATCAGCCCCTCTAAAAATTATAGGCATTCTTTATTATCATATAAACAAAATATTCAAACTAAAATATCCCAAAAAAATAAAGGGAACCGTGATTTTTCATCAATTTTCCACCCATGCATACCTCAATAAAAATCATGTTCTAACTTCTGCTTTTTATGATGCAATATCCAAAACGAAAGCCACGCTGGTACTAATGCACATTGTTTATTATTCCGCAAATAATGTATGAAAATCGAAATATCCGAAAAAAACCACTGAGTGAGTGTGATTTTCCTATGTTTTTGATGTCATAGTTATAAGTTGGAAACAAAGTTAAAAATGTAGAACAAATCTCTCACTGAAAATTATGCACATTGGTAATTATTATATAAACAATGTATTAATATCAAAATTTTCTGAAAAAACTACACAGCGGTGAATTTCCGTCGATTTTCCATTATCCGTGTAACTCGAAAACAACCAAGTTCTGGTGTCTAGTTATTTTCACTCAGATTTAATAATGAAGGCCATGATGAAAATTGCAGCCATTATTTATTATTATATATCAAATATGTAAAAAGATACTTCCTTCTAAAGTTTGACCAGGTAGATGATTTTCATAGGTAATTATGCCCTTTAATTGTTTACAAGTAGTTAAAGCTAAATTACTAAAAACCTGATCCAGTACATACACGGCAAGTGTTGCCTCTCTCCCTGTACCATTGTTAAATGAATATACTAAAAGCTAGTGAATCAAAAATATAAATTTTAGTTTTATTTTATGCCACATGATAGATATCACGAGTTATGTATATCTTACTAATATACAAAGCAAAGTCTAAAAACGTTGTAATCGCTAACCGCGAAACCTACTGAACCTAATGAACCTTTTCAGGGCCATTATAAGTATTTACGTTCCCTACTTAACCATCAATCTCATTAGTTCTTTTAAGGGCCACTTAAGTTTTAAATGCCTTGCCAACAAATACATTTTTACTACGGTTTCTGGAGACGATTCGTCTACTAAAAGACTATGTAAAGCCGGCCACTATTAAACCAAGTCAGTCAATCACTGACAGACGTCACGAGCAGAGTTGTTCGTCGCAAGGCTGGGAACCCCGATGACTGACGACCCTATATTATCCTCACAACTTTAAGTATTCAACCAGGAATCACCGATCCTCTTCAAGGTTTGCGCTGAGAGAACCTAACAGCTATGAAAAAAAAATAATAAACTTGAGCCAACAGGACAGTTTCCAACAGGCAAGAATCACGAACCAACCTCTTCACCTTAGATCACCAAAACAACGAAGTCTGTAAACAAAGAAGGTGCATTAGACACCAACGTCTTCGACGTTATACTAGGAGACATTGGAAAAGAGCTCTACATCTAGCTCCAAAGCTTCGAACGTTGTAGTTTTCCTCCTGATCTGTGTGGTGCTACAATAACAGGCCATAGCAGATCACTCTGAGGTATAGAGGCAATTACGTTTGTTGGAAACTTCAGTCAAGAAAAAGTTTACTTAAGAAGCTCACTGGTCCTTTTCAGGATCATTGGACATTGAACTACCTTGCCAACAAATACATAACAACCTAATAAAGTTGGAAAAAATAGCCTTCAGGGCTCACAAAAGCCTTACCTATGCCAAAATTTGCAAGAAGTCGAAGTGGAAGGAAAATTTCAAATGCATCTAATGAATACAATTTCATTCGTCAAGCAATTGACACAGAACATTTATCCAGATTAAAGCAGCATCAAAATCGATAAACAAAGAAGTAATCAAGTGCGAGATCAGCTTTTTACTATAATCCTCATAAAAATCTCTTCCAGATTTTTAAATAGGTAGAATATGTATTTGTATTTTTGTGGTGGTAAAAAGTGTAGAGATTAAGCTCCAGGACGTTGTTGCTGTGGTAATAAAGTTGTGAGATAAGAGAAAAAAATTTTTTAATTATATATTTTTTGTAAGCTTTGAATCTTTACGGCTTGAAAAAGTAGCCCTGTTTATAGATTATACAGAAGAAACTGCAAATCGACGGCCTTTTGAGGATTATTTTATGGCACAAGGAATGCATGGTATTTCTCAGCATAATTATATTTTTTTCACTGTTAACAGCTTTTTATTTGACCAAATAAACTGTATGCATTCGGAACAAATATGTTTTTAATAAGAAGATTTATGTTCTGAGAAGAGTCAGAAATAGATGTAAAATTTTCAACTGAAAACGTCTCACATTCCATGTCAACACACTATGGTATTCCATTTAGTGAGTCCCGGGCGAAGCCGAGACAGGGGGCCGCTAGTCTAAGATAAATTTACTCATATTCTAACACACTTCCTAAAATTTATATTACAATCTTTATTTTAGTACCTTAAACTTCTCAACATTCAACATATTTCTAAATCTTTCGAACTTATTTCTGCCTTAAGCCTTGGTAAAAATATCTGCTATATTTTATTCTGAATCAAATTTTACAGTATAAATTACGTGTTCCGTATAACCTTTTTTTACAAAATGATAATCAGTTTTTATGCATTTTGACTTTTTAGTAAAATGTTTAAATCTAGCTATACTCATTACACCAGAATTATTTTTATATATACTTATTAGATCATTAACTTTCACATTAATATTAAGTAACACATCTTTTACAACTTCCAGTTTACTTACACGCTCAGACAGCGCTGCAAACTTAGCTGATGTTCAGAATTTTGTCACACTATTTTTCTTTTTTGATGTAAAATAAATTAGATGTCCATGCATTCGTATGACATAACCTGTCGTCTGTTTTTTATAATATTTGGTTTATTTACAAAAATCCAAGTCCTATTTTTGTTCAAACAACACATTTCCTCATCCATTGCTGTTCTCCACCTTTCAGACTCAAAATTATCAATTGCATCATTATAAGAAATAAGTGTGTCAGCATTTGTATAATTAACATAAATAATGTTACTATTTACAAAATTTTCATTTCTGTATTTATCAGGCTATCTTTTTTTTCTACTTGACCGTCTTCAATTCGAGTTTTTGTTTTCATTATTTCCGTTTATATTTAAATCGCCATTTGTGTTTTCATTCAAACTAATTTTTCTGTCATTTTCCGATTTTAAACCAATACAATCCCTGCCATCTTCGATAATATAGATTTGTCTAGCTACTACCTTATTATTTATCATTACTCTATAACCAACATTTTCGTAACCTAACAAAATTCCTAAATCTGCTTTTTTGTCCCATTTTCAACTTCTTTCTTCCTCTGGTGATCTTACAAAAACTTTCCTTCCATGAACTTTTTAATTTTTCATAATAGGCTTTTCCTCAAACATAATTCTAAAAGGTGTTATATTATTTTTAAAAGTATTAGTGATAATTCTATTGTTCTAATCAGCTGCTATTTTAACTATGATACATTAAAAACCCTTGCTTTTTACTAAACATCTAGACATATCCATATTATCCCTATTATACTTTCCTGCCGTTTCATTTAATTTATTTACATAAGGTGAGTACGGTTTAATAGAAATAGCTCTTACTTGAAAAATTACTTATATCTTTGGTTGTATACTCCTTGCCATTCTCACGTCTTAACCTTTTATTCTTTTTTTTAATAAATTTACAGTCAACCTAACAATTATACACTTGATCTGTTGATTTAATACAATAAACTCTAGCGACTTTACTATAATCATTATTAAAATTAAAAAAAATATTTCTCGCCATTTAAACCAGTAGTACTATGAGCTCCATTTAAATCGAAATGTAAATTTTCTAAAGTATCAGTGGCCCTTGACTTTATTTTTAAATAACAAAGTATGCATTTTATTTTTCTAACTAATCTTTCATTGTGAATATTTAGTTTTTGATTTTCTGGGTAAACCATCAACCATTTATTTATCACAAATTGTTTTTTAGTAATAAAATTAACACGATATAATTTGACTTGCAAAATGATTTATATTCTTTTGAATATCCCTGTGTATATATATATACATATATATATATATATATATAATTTGCGTAGGCATAAGTAAGTGGTGGTGTGTACCGTCTACTGTGAGGGTTGATACACCGCGCATGGTCATAAGGCTGATGCGNTATTTAGTAGCTAATGCAATAAAATTTCTATTTTGATAAAATATCTTTGACATATTTTCTACCAATACAATTTTTCTTGTTTTTGTTATTTTACCGTACATTATTGAATTTCCATCCACATCTTAAACGAAAAAAACTTTTTTCATTATTTTCATTGTACTTTGACCATAAACAAAAAACTTGTGCCTAATATTACCAACTTTTGTTGCTTTAAAAGAACGACTATCACCTACTTTTACATTTATAGGCTTTTTTAATTTAACAGATTTATAAAATATCGATCATCATCTATAACATGATCTGGGCAATCGCTATCGAGTAACCATTTAACCTTACTAGTACAGCTGTTTACTTTAACACGTGACTCATAAGGCCTTTCCTCGAATTCCTTATTAAAACTACTCACATTACCGTCTTCGTTGTGATACCCTTGATTATTTTACTGCCAACCGCCTCCTTGACGATGTTGACTAGAGACTTTACCAGCTTCTCAACTTTGGCCTTGACCGCTGCGATGTTGCCACTGCTGTTGTTCTTACTGTTCTTGGCGCCCACTTCGTTGCTGCTGGGCACCATCTTGTTCCCATGAATTTTCGCTTTGTCTCGTTCTCGTACGCTGTGCCTTAGAGTGTCCATATGTTCCGCACTTGAAACATGCTCCATCTTTTTTTCTTTCAGTTTTAAACGAACTTGAACTGCTTTTGCTTTTATTTTTCTTTTTTTTAATCCAAAGATTTTTATTTTACTTTTCACGTTTTCATTTGCTTGATCAAATTTTTTTAACAGATCGGTTAAATCACCAAAATACCTCAATCAACTTGGAAGCATTTTTATCACGTAACTTAATTTTTCTTCTTCAGTCACATTTGCATCAGCTTTTCTAAATTAATTAATGAATACTTTAAACTCAGTGAAAAATGCACTTGAGTTTTGCAAAGTCTTCTAACTTTTATATTTTTAACTTGTTTCTAAACAAATTTGCAGTGCAGTAGACTCGTTTGTCTACATTATTTTGTATTTGTTCATAATTTCGTACGCCGTTTCTTTGTCTTTCACAAACTGTAACTGATCATTTGAAATTCCGCTACATATCACATTAATCGCCTTTATGTTCCTTTTGAACCACTTTTTTTTTATCCGTCTTTGTCATGGCTCTCGTTGCTACTACGTCACATTTCTTGAATGTTAGAATCATCGTTATTCTCCTTTTTCAAAACTCATAATCTTTTCCCTTAAACACCACACTGAAAAAAATTTGGTCAGTCAGAGCTACCATACTTTTAACGTTCGCTTTTTCTCTAACACATGGCTCACTTGTGGCGCCACGGATGGTGTATAGCAGACACCACAGTCAGTTGTATAAAAGTTGAACCACTGTGGTCCCGAATCTCGACCACGAGTGGCTAGCGCATCTCTCCACTAAAACGTAGTTCGATAGCAGTATCGCAGTGAGCTGTTTACTGGGCCATACACTCGTGGAGTGTTGTGTACATAGAGAATCAGACTAACCACATATAAGCAGTCACCGACACACTTGTTTTAAAAAAGGATATCAACTTTTTCAACTTTACATGAAACATAGTGAAGGTATAAGTACTATTTTTATGCAATTTTTTAACTGCACAAGAAAAGACTGAATTTGGCATATAACAATAAAGACATGGCTTCAAAAATACACTATTAAAAACATTGAATTAGACCAAAAAATTCTGTTATAAAATCCATCTTGAGACACACTCAATCATATTCTGTACATCAACAACAAAGGCAATTTAAGTAAGGTTATGTGCATGTGTCACCAGATGCAAAAGCTACATAAAATTTTATGAGTCATTCTCAATTTTTACATTATTTTAGTCTGATTACCTTTTAAAGTTTCAATAATTCGAAGCCTGCTGAATAGACACACCTGATAACATCACATTAAGAAGTTTTTTAAGAAAGATGTTTGATTCCACAACTCTTGCATTTTTGGATACGTATAACGCGTACATATTATAGGTACATATATATATACACACATACATATATGCCACAGT
>NW_019379862.1:1077547-1089709 GCF_000648655.2 Copidosoma floridanum | reverse complement strand
ATATTCATTTATAAAATAAATATAAAAAACTCTCAATCTCGTCTGTCGCGAGGGCACGAACGAATGCCCATGCAAAGACTGCGTATCAGCGTTGGTCTGAGCATTATTCCACGCTCACAGTTCATGCTTGATCGCACATAGCGCCGCTGCCTGGATCTCACCGCGAACTACTTGGCGCGAGAATTCAAATTCAAAATCGTATGATTTTTTCAGCAGGCAGTAGGCGCAGAAATTCAAATTCGAAATAAATCTTTGTATGTATTAGCTAATTAATGCCTAAAAATATTGGATTATGTTGTATGATTACATACATAAATAGTATACCAAAAATTCTTTCGAATTTGAATTTCCGCGCCTACTGTCTGTTAAAAAAATCATACGATTTTGAATTCGAATTCTCGCGCGAAGTAGTTTTCGGTGGAATCCAGTCAGTGGTGCTATGTGCGATCAAGCATGAACTGTGAGCGTGGAACAATGCTCAGACCAACGCTGATACGCAGTCTTTGCATGGACATTCGTTCGTGCCCTCGCGACAGACGAGATTGAGAGTTTTTTATATTTACTTTAAAAATCAATATTAAACGGAAAATCTATTTATTTAAATATTTTATTTGACTTGTGTTGCTGCTATGGTATTGTGTTAAAAAAATTGATAAATTTTGTATTTACTATTTACTAATATTTACTCATTTAAATAAAACCACTTCCTTCGAATATAGTTTCTATATTATTATACTTCATGTCCATTCAAAAAGTGCCCACATTGCTTTAATAAACTTGATTTTTTATGTACAATTTCTCATGTCGCGAGCGCACCTAAAAATGCTCACCCAAAAAAGTGCCCAACGCGCTATAAGTTCAAGTTTTCACTTCTGCCTGCACTCCCGGAGTGTGTTCAGTGCAGAGTTTTCACTTTATCCGCCATTTTGGATTGTTCTTCTTTGTTCGAATCTTTTAAAGTTTCTTTTATTATAAGTACTTTTCTTGTTATTTTTACGAACCTTTTTCTTAAATCCTCAATCAGTGTTGGATTAACGCTATCTTTCAATTTCATAAGTTTTTGATCGACACTTTCACTTGGACTTGCAATTAATTATCATAAGCCATCGAAACAACACGTGAAAATCAAAAAATAATAATACTAACCACGGACTTGGCTACCACGTTATAAATAAATATACTAGAAGGTAGCTGATCAGTAATATTACACTTGTTAACCCTCAAATTAATATATTGAATAACAGAAATAAAGATTAATTACGATTATAAAATCTCCTCTCTTATTGTACCGAAAGATCCGACGAGAGCTAGCGTGTGCGGCTACGGCCATGTTCTGTCTTTTCTGTATCACAGTGAAAAGTATATACACATATTATCTTGCACTTATAGTGTTAATGCTGCATAATATATTTCACTAGTTATATATTTATTATAAATTTACTTATATTTCAACAGCTATTGCTGTTTTGGTTATGTTCTCCGGATATTTTAATTTGAATACATAATATAATAATTTATAATCCGTATCATGCTTAGGGTGGGTTTTATTCTGGAGTTTGAATTATTAAAGCTAGAAGTGGGAATTATGTTTTCAGCGACATGTAACTACGACGAAAAGTCGAAATGAAATCACCCAATTCACTTTTTTTTTTTACTTTGATGTTTCTATTCTAATATATTGTTGATGCAATTAGCAAGGTTTATCATTTTAGTCGATTCATTGTTATCGACGTGTGTGTATAGTGGAAAATAGGTGAAAATCATTAATTTCGTCTTTTTTTTATATTTTAATTAGAATACACTTTTTATACCAAAATAACTAACGTCAAAGACTTTCCTAAGGTCTCCTGCTCTTAATTAGAATTTGTTTCTACTTCTATTTATTAGAGCTAGCATAGATACGTACTAGAATTGAAAGTGGGGGGTGTAAACGCCATTAATGTTTCTTTTTACGCCTTATTTGTGGTATTGGCAGTTATTAGTACTTTTTTTCATTTTGTATCATATTTAGCTACCTTGAAAGTGTTTACATCAATTTTTAACTTTTTTTCCCTAAAACATTCCGATCTTCAGTGTCATCAAAAATAACAATGAAAAAACTATATAGATATCAGTTAATGTTGAAAAAAATCAATTATCAGCTTTGTAGTTTGTGTGTCAATATACAAAAATTTATTTTTAATTAGCCAACTTTCAAAAAATTTAGTAGTAAGTTGTAATTGTTTTCATTAACTATAAATTGTTCGTATTTATTCGTGAGCAGAGTACGTCATGGACGTTAAAACATAAATTCAAAAAAACTCAAGTTTCCGACATTTTTTAAAATGTGAATTGACGAAAAAAATATTCTGAAATCAGAAACGCAGAAGTAAGAAAACTACTTTAATTTTTGTATACAGTTCAAAATGTTATATTTGATAGAAACAATACAAATACACACACATGCATTTACCAGTACCCACAAACGAAATTTTGTAGCAAGTTGTAGTTACTGACACTACATATGGCTTGTTCATATCTAACTGTGAGCAGAGTGCATCCTAGGCGTTAAAACATATATTTTAATGAATTCTAAGATTCTGTTGTTTTTCAAAATGTATGTGAACGTAAAGAAAAATTATTGTGAAGTGAGAAACGCTAAAGTGCGAATATTATTTAAATTTTTGTATTCACAAAAAATTTAAAATCTCATAGTAACAATAAAAAACAGACACAAATATGCACCAATAGAGACAAATGATAAAAAAGATCATTTTTACCATACCGTCAATGTTAACCATTGACGTTACGAATTGAGTTACTACCTTTACTTTAGGCATAATCCTTACAGTACTATCGCAACATAGTGTTAACGGTTTGTCAAAAAACGACTGTACAAGTTGTCTACCGAAGAAAAGTAGGTGAGTTTGGCTGCCCTGATCACTTATCATTTGGGGACTCCCATTCAATCGTTTTTTCTTTGTATTTGTATCAAATACATCCTTCAATAAATTTCTTATGCAGAGATTGCAGATCATTAATATTCCAGATACTTTGTATCAAAGAAGCCTTAGCTTTTTATCGAATAAGCGCCGCTCCATGGAAGAAAAATTAATTTTCTTACCAACATTGAGAGTACTGAAATTTTAAAAACAAGAAACTGTGAAAAAAGCTTTTGGCACATAATCTACAAATAATTATTTGGTACGATTTCATTAGGAAAGGCGTAACGAAGTGTTAGCTTGTATACTTCGCGTCCACAATCAAGTTAAAAAAACGGTTTTATTGTGCAGACGTATGAAGAGATAAGAAAATGTTTTCAAGTTTTTGAGTGTGACATAATTAATAATAATTTTTTTTTAGATTTCTAATAACCATGTTAAAACAAGATAATAAGTAATCTTGTAATCGCTTGGTTGTCATAGTAAACATTTGCAGCTGGACGTTCTAATGGTGGTCCATGTAGCAGCAGGATAGACTAAATACCTAAAATTATGGAGATGATTTTATCTTGCACGCTCTATTGCGTGTTGTGGGGCTGCATCCTTATGGCAGTTCTGGCAGACGCACTGCTGTATGATAAAAACATGCGTGCGCGACATCTACCACTGGAAGAGTAATTAGTAGTCAGTCTGCTTATCAGCTGGGCTTCTCCACTGCGTGGCAACGCTGCTGCTCATAATTGCCAGCGTCATGATGATAAGAGTTCGAAAGAGGGTAAACATCCCCTCAATTGTAATGCTTGTAGTTTATAAACTGCTGCATTAAAAATTATGCAAAAAATAACGTCAAATTTGGGATAATTCGCTCAGTACGCTGTATCCTGCTGTTAAAGTACTTATTGATTGCTCTACATAGCTCAGTATCTTCGCCTTATATAAAATTTAGCACATTATTGAAAACGCGAAGCAAATGAATTGCGTAAAAAAATAAATTTATCTGATTACACCATCGACAGCTTGCCTATCTATCTGTATATGACTATTTATGTTCAGTATTACAGTGTGCCGCATCAGCGTCTGAACATGAACTTTCTAGTACAGTAGTTCAGCAGTACAAGAAATACTTTAAGAACTAAGTTATTATTTTGACAAATTTTTTTTACAATCTGTTTAAATTATAGTTTTTGAGAGAAATGCTGGTATCCGTACCTTTCGAACTTTAATATGAAAACAATGTGTTGCAACTCTAACTTGTCATGCTATGTATAATTTTTCTTATCGCAAGTTGTATATCGAGCCCAGAGCGCAATTACGACAATTTGTAAGGGTGATCATGTAATTTGACGGCATCAGCCTTTATCACTACGGTGGTGAATTTTTTTTTTTTTTAATTAATAACAGGGAAATAAATATACAAATTTGACACAACGTATACCATAGAAGTTTTATAAAATACTAATCAGTCATAACACAGTGCGTCGTTGGCTCAGTGGTAAGCGTGCTTGTTACTGATACAACGCTGTTCTAGGGGTTGTGGGTTTGATTCCCGGTGAATGCAGATTTTTTCAAAAACTGTTTTCATCGGAAAAAGTTTCTTTGTAACCCCTGCTGTTTTGGGACGGGTTTTTTCGTGGAATTTTCCGTTAGAGTAATTTCAGGGTTTTTTCCTTGCCCCACAGGTCCTCGAGCCTGGGTAAATGCGAACAGTGTTAGGGCTATAGGTAGGAATTAGTGGATCCGATGCGCCAGGCAGGGATCGCTGGCCTTACCGGCGAGAAGTAGTCCCTGAAACATAGAGCTTCTTCGGGGATGCTAATTAGCCTGGATCCGATGCTTCGGCAGAGAGCGCTGGCTCAACCGACGAGAAGTGGACGTCCTGAAGTATGGAGTCCTCTCCGGGGAAAGGCTACACAGTGGTGAGTGGACCCGATGCACCATTGGTGCGGAGAGTGTCAGCTTATCTGGCAAGATGTTTTACCGGAGATATTCATACTGTGCCCATGGATCAAGTATAAAATCAGTTAAAGGGTTGGAAATAGGTGCTGCAATACACCCCCACACACAAGTATTGAGTGAGTGGCCCTGGCGACTAGGCCAGTAGGCTGTCGTGGTAACCTGGAAAAAAAAGGGTCATGGCACGAGGTAGCCACCAACGGATGCAGCTCCCTACAGCAACGTACTGCAAATTGCTTAAATAATAAGTCATTACTTACACAGTTGTGATATAATCAAATGCCGTCTTCACACTACCAGCTCTTGGGTTCTGTACAGCTTCGCGTATTTCTTCTTTAATTTTTTCTATTATTGGTATGTCTGGCTCAGCAGCGTGATTATGCGTTAGCCATTATTTTTGCCAAAGAATGTATCCTGGTTGTAAAACTACTCTGCTACAACCTTAGGAAAAGCGAGTGAATTGACTTCTCATGTCAAGCGTATTAGCAAGAGCTGATTGATTAACTGATATCGCAATTCCGTTATATTTCCTTACAAATTATAATATTTTAGGTGGGTACCTAGATAACCTGTATGGTGGGGATGGTCCCGAATAAGAGCTTTTGACGACTTTTTCGTACAAACGAACTAACCTCTTTGCCAGCATAATACAAAATATTTACTGTCCAAGAATCTCATTTACTCAAAAGGCTTAAATGGATTATTTTTATGACGATACCTACTTTGTTTTCTTGATTTTCTTTGTAATAATTCTCTGAATACTATGTGCGTTTGTAATTCACCAAACCTTTAATAATTTGTTGTTGGATGTATGCAATGCACTATCGATTGCTTGTGTTCGTGACTTCATAATTTACTTTAATCCGACTTTTATCTCTCAAATTGTATTTATTACAACACCTATTCTAGTCACTTTTTCTAATAAATTAAGAGTCTTAGCAAAGCTGAGAATAGCCATTGTTGTCACATAATAGCGTGGCATTTATGAAAAAATTTTTATAACGATTTTTGTTTGTAGTCATATTTCAAGTTTTAATTATTTTGAGTTGTGTTGAAAGGAATAACTTATTTACAAGGAGTTGTTGCACAAGCTGCGCAATGGGGAGAGCCCTACTAGTAAACGTACAAATATTGTTTACAATCTTAAAAAACCGCTTGATATTCTCAGGCACTTTGGTATTTTTGAAGATTTGCCAGCAGTCTGTGTACTGCTAAATTTTAAAAAGATCCTTACAAAAAAAGCCATCTAGATCTTATGTATAAGTCAATTTTTTACCAAGTTGTAGGCAATGTTTCTAAATCCTTTTTTTTCTTACTTATTTGCAAATCATGAAAGAAGAAGGTTTTTTAAAATTTTACGTAAAATGTTTTTACGTAGTAAGCTCATAGTATTGAAAGCTAATGACACTTGAAAGTACTTAATATTTTAAATACTATTGATTTTGTCTATTAACGAGGTTATCGTGATATTATATTTTCTATAAAGTTTCTTTAAAAATTTATGAGACACTAATTTCATCACTACATATCATATAAAAATTTTTGAGGAACTAGCTTCGTTTTTGAGACAAAAAACGACAAATTTTTTTTGTTTCACACGGTCTCTGATGGAAACGTCGTTGTGAGCTTATTGCAAAAAATAGGTTTTCTCATTTAATTCGTTTAATTTTTAATTAATTTTTGTAAAACATTAATACGTCGAAGCTGACTACATTAAGATTGACTGTCCCAAATTTCAGAAATCCTAGCTTCATAGGTTATGAGATTTTGTAGTGTAAAGTTGCACATTGTGACAAGAATTTGACGAAAACGAAGCAAATAGATGACTGGGCCCAAACTGCGCGTGCGCGAATACAGCCACTAATAAAAGTTCATCATTACAGATCAAGTGAGGTTAACAGTTAGCTTAGATTTTTGCGCACTAAACTTTTAACGCGTACTATACCACGTACTACCGCCCCCTCAAGCACATAGTATGCTTAGAGCAATTAAGTAAACTAATTGTCCATAATCAGTTGAAATAGCTCACATACCCTAGTGAGTTCAAATTCTATGTACGTAAAGTACTTAGTAGAGCATGAGAAAAAGGTGACAAAAAGTATAGGATTCGAACATTTTATACTTCATCGTTGGCAGGACTTCTCAGTGTAGCTATGACAATGATCTTATCCGAGATAAAAGACTTACCCATTTCATTTCTTAATACAGTTCTTATTTTACGTTAGTATTGCTTGTGATTTTTCTACATACTTGCATGCAGCAAATAAATGCGCAAGCATTAGTTTATTCTGTGTTACTAGTGTCTGTAACTAAGATTGCAAGCATAGTTATACTGACGAGTCTTTTAGATAGTTTAGGGTGAAACATGAAAGTCCTATTCTTTTTTCTATCTTTTTCTTACGCTCCACTAAGTATTTAGAGCTAGTGTTGTGTATTAGTTGCCAGGGTATATAAGTAATTTAACCTAATTGTATGAAGTCAATTTGTTTTTACAATCTGTCAGCAGATCAGGCTTATTGCACAAAATATCCAGTATTCTATATTATATTATTAATCATTTTTTTGCGGAGATTTACGCAGATTTTTTCAAAAACTGTTTTCATCGGAAAAAGTTTCTTTGTAACCCCTGCTGTTTTGGGACGGGTTTTTTCGTGGAATTTTCCGTTAGAGTAATTTCAGGGTTTTTTCCTTGCCCCACAGGTCCTCGAGCCTGGGTAAATGCGAACAGTGTTAGGGCTATAGGTAGGAATTAGTGGATCCGATGCGCCAGGCAGGGATCGCTGGCCTTACCGGCGAGAAGTAGTCCCTGAAACATAGAGCTTCTTCGGGGATGCTAATTAGCCTGGATCCGATGCTTCGGCAGAGAGCGCTGGCTCAACCGACGAGAAGTGGACGTCCTGAAGTATGGAGTCCTCTCCGGGGAAAGGCTACACAGTGGTGAGTGGACCCGATGCACCATTGGTGCGGAGAGTGTCAGCTTATCTGGCAAGATGTTTTACCGGAGATATTCATACTGTGCCCATGGATCAAGTATAAAATCAGTTAAAGGGTTGGAAATAGGTGCTGCAATACACCCCCACACACAAGTATTGAGTGAGTGGCCCTGGCGACTAGGCCAGTAGGCTGTCGTGGTAACCNACAATAGAATTATTCGTTATTACAATCTGTACATTAACTTCAATTATTGTAACCTTACTTTTGAAACTGTAATTCGCTAGTTTGCAAACAATAACTGAAAGAACGAAACTTACATTGCGATATCGACGAATATCACTAATAAACTGAAAACTGAGAGCAGCTGCAAGCCTGCGATAGCACTTCGTGGTGTTTTGTTAAATCTTGTAAAAGTTGTTTTATACTTACTTTGTGTTCGCAATATTCACATTCACAATGCGCAGCCTCTGTGCTTCGTGCCTGGATATATGTATTATGTATAGACTGTATAGTGTATCTTATTCGTAAATCCATTTACGTACCGTTAGCTTATTTTACAAAAAGATTGCAAACTTACTATTACGCAGTATTAAAATTACTAAGGAAGTTGTAAAATGGACTACAATCTGACTTGTATATTTACTACATTTAACATGGGTCGCAGTTCTGTCCAACATAAAATCTAGTGAAATTACAAAAATTTTGTACAACTACGAAAATTTTTGTAATTTTGCAAAAAAAATTGCACTTTTACATTATTTCATTTAGTAAATTTTTACAATTCGCTAGTGAAGCTTTTTTACTGTGTACCAGTAGTTTAACCTACAAATTTTTTTTTTGCATACTTATTAATCACGTTTTTCGGAGAGATTATTTTACTAATATTTTAATTAGTAGAAAGTAAATGGTTAGGCAGTAAGAAACTGCCGTGCATAGCTTTTTGCCACGTAACTAATTCATTCATACGGTGATTATATACTTTTTTTAGCTGCCACGTAAGGTAGCTTATCAACTACATTTAGTTTACACTTGGCTAGTTACGTGAAGAAATGTTTTTTAACAATATTTATTTTGTTACAGGTAAAGGATGGGAAAATCACATTGAAGGCCAGAAATTAAAAGCTGATGGAGATAGTTTTCGAATGAAGTTATCTACTCAAGAAATTTTTGATGATTGGGCACGAAAAGTACAGCAACGTAATATTGGTGTTACTGGCAGAATATTCGCAATTGAAAATCTTAGATCACGTTCTGGTCGTGGCAACATATTAAAAATGAAAGTAAACTTTTTACCAGAAATCATAACATTATCCAAAGAAGTAAGAAATTTAAAGAATCTTGGGTTCCGAGTTCCTATCGCAATCGTCAATAAAGCGTATCAAGCTAATTTACTTTATCCGTTTGCTATAAGCTTGATTGTGAGTATAGGCGCTTATGAACAGACATTAGAAAAGGTACAATACATAATTTCAATAATTTAATGTTTCATGAGTCTATTTTATATACTAGTGTAGTCTTTGCTTACTGTGCGCTCGATGCGCCGATTCTAGCACCATTTGTAATAATGAAGTCATGATTATATAAAATACTATTCAATCTGTCTTGGCTTCGTTCCAGTCTTACTGAGTGAAATACCTTAGTGTGTTAACACGTAAAGAAAAATATTTTTATTTAAAAATTTTGCATCTATTATTGACGCTTCTTGAAATAAAAAAAATTCCAAATAAAAAAAGTTTTGGAATTCATGCAGATTTGGTCGCACAATAAGTTGTAAAAAAGTAAAAAAAAAAAAATACATTGCATTGTGAAAAAATTTTGTGAGCCCTGTGGGCTGTTTTTTTGCCAACTTCGTTAAGCTGTAAATACATTTATTGGCAAAGTAGTGTAAAGTTAGATGGCCCTACAAAAAACCGGTGAACTAAACTCTTTCTCAAGTGAAGTTTTCAACAAACGTGACTGCCTGGATACCTCAGGGTGGTCTTCTCTGGCCTGCAGAGCATGCAATTGTAGCTTTAGACTGGTTGGGAGGAAAACCTCAACACTTTAAAACGTTAGAGATATAGTTGTATTGCCCTTTTCAAATGTATCCTGGTGTTACGCCGGATACGTTGGTGTCTAAAGAACCTTTTTTTCGCAGAGCTTAATTTTTTTTTTTGAACCAAGATGGAAAATGGATTTTCATCAAGTTTGTTTCTCTTTTATAGTTTCACTCTTAAGTTTGCCAATTGTAGACCTTAGAGAAGATCGGTAATTCCTGGTTAAATATTTACAGTTAAAAGGGTAACGCAGGGTTGTCAGTGGCCGAGGTACCTAGCCTCGCGATAAGCAACTCCGCTTGTAATGTGTGCCAGTGTATGACTGACTTAGTTTAAAAGTGGCCGGCTTTATAAGAGGAAAAGTCGGAACACAGTTATAAGAGGAAAAATCGTTATCGAAAGTTGCTTTGTAATATTTATCAGAAATAGTTTTTTTAAATCGTTTGTTGGTAAGACAATTTAACCTAGGATGGTTCTTTTTAACGGTGGTTTAGCAAACGTAAAAATTTATAATAGCCTTTAAAAGGGCCCAGTAGTGACACTTTTAGTTGGAGGCTGATAATATTTCCAGCAAATGTAACTACCCGAACTCTTTAAGGTTGTTCTCTTTAGTTTGTTGTTGTGGCTAGAGGTGCTTTGACATCACTAGTTGGGTTGGAAGAACGATCAAGACGCTCTTAACCAATGAAGCTGGTTATGCTCCAGTCAGGTGTCCCCTACATCAGGGGCGTTAGCAATTACAATGCCTTTGTTGTCATGGAACTCGGTCGTTTTCACAAACTGGGGTGTCAAATATGGTAAATTCATAACTGTCAGAGTGTCATTGGTTGCTGAGATACCCAGCTACATAACTAAAAGCCATGTTTTTAAAGCAATGTCAGTGAGCGACTATAGCAATCGACATTCTGTTTGAGAATATCATAACTAGACTCACTGGTGAAAATGATGATAGTTTTTAAATCATCCCTTTAAAAAGATTTTCTACGTTTAAAAATACAGTTACTATTATTCTTATGGGATGCAAGGTATCAATGGAAATGTGTTTTGCTTTTTAGTTATCATTGACAAATAATGTAACCCCTAACATAAATACTTATTTTCTGCTTATTTTTTATCACTCTGATATTTATGTCAGTAAATAAATTTATTACATAATGTTTTTCATGTGCCTTTTTGTGAATGTGCATCTCCATTAATCATAAAATAGTATTTACATTAGAAAGTGAATAGATCTTGAAAATAAATATGTCAGATTTTTTAGTTATCATTGACAAATAATGTAACCCCTAACATAAATACTTATTTTCTGCTTATTTTTTATCACTCTGATATTTATGTCAGTAAATAAATTTATTACATAATGTTTTTCATGTGCCTTTTTGTGAATGTGCATCTCCATTAATCATAAAATAGTATTTACATTAGAAAGTGAATAGATCTTGAAAATAAATATGTCAGATTTTTTGCATTTCTTTCTAGTAAACAATATATTAAAATAAATAGATCGTTGTTTAAAAAAAATTTAATTATGTACTTTTGGTATATTGTAGAAATACACTTGTAAAATTAAGTAGTTATTACCTTTTTTTCTATGTTTAATAAATTTAAGTATTTTTTTATTTTACTACTCTTTATCTTTTGGATGATTCACCTTATAAATAACATGATGCAGCTAGTGTCAACATGAGTCAAGTTCAACTAACAAAGATTTGTTCTATAAAATATCTACAAAATTGAATATTAAATGATATTATTCGAACCGTCTATTATCAAACAAATTTTAGCCACAAACTTAAAAGAAACTAGAACTATAAGTTGATCATTTAAGTACTAGAAAAAAATTTTCTTTATTAAAAAAAACCACAAAAGAAGTCATGTGTAGAATAGCCTCTCTAATTGTCTATAGAATAAAGGCGTTTCTACATATAATTTTTGTTCTAAGAGCTTACTTTTTTTGATGATGAAATATTTTTATTTTACAAGTTTTGTTAAGTTCTCAATGGATAAGAAATTGTATCCTTAGAGCCGCTAGGGATAGATTAGAAAGAGGTTACTTACATGGTGCAGCAAGAGATTGTGGGATTCTTTGATTAAGTGGAGGAGAGCTTGTCCGAATAAAGCTGGATCAAGAACCACTTAAAAATAATTAAATAACTGTGTAAATCAAGGGAGAGCTAATAAAGAGTGAATGGGAGCTAAGACTTTTGTCGATTCTAATATGTATTTCTGTATGTATGTTTGTATGTATACAGACTTGGGCAAAATCGTTTTAATTATTTGAAAAAAAAACTTTTTAATTAATTAAATAAAACTTTTTT
>NW_019379862.1:1038441-1076968 GCF_000648655.2 Copidosoma floridanum | reverse complement strand
TGTCAGATTTTTTGCATTTCTTTCTAGTAAACAATATATTAAAATAAATAGATCGTTGTTTAAAAAAAATTTAATTATGTACTTTTGGTATATTGTAGAAATACACTTGTAAAATTAAGTAGTTATTACCTTTTTTTCTATGTTTAATAAATTTAAGTATTTTTTTATTTTACTACTCTTTATCTTTTGGATGATTCACCTTATAAATAACATGATGCAGCTAGTGTCAACATGAGTCAAGTTCAACTAACAAAGATTTGTTCTATAAAATATCTACAAAATTGAATATTAAATGATATTATTCGAACCGTCTATTATCAAACAAATTTTAGCCACAAACTTAAAAGAAACTAGAACTATAAGTTGATCATTTAAGTACTAGAAAAAAATTTTCTTTATTAAAAAAAACCACAAAAGAAGTCATGTGTAGAATAGCCTCTCTAATTGTCTATAGAATAAAGGCGTTTCTACATATAATTTTTGTTCTAAGAGCTTACTTTTTTTGATGATGAAATATTTTTATTTTACAAGTTTTGTTAAGTTCTCAATGGATAAGAAATTGTATCCTTAGAGCCGCTAGGGATAGATTAGAAAGAGGTTACTTACATGGTGCAGCAAGAGATTGTGGGATTCTTTGATTAAGTGGAGGAGAGCTTGTCCGAATAAAGCTGGATCAAGAACCACTTAAAAATAATTAAATAACTGTGTAAATCAAGGGAGAGCTAATAAAGAGTGAATGGGAGCTAAGACTTTTGTCGATTCTAATATGTATTTCTGTATGTATGTTTGTATGTATACAGACTTGGGCAAAATCGTTTTAATTATTTGAAAAAAAAACTTTTTAATTAATTAAATAAAACTTTTTTTAATATTAAGTAATAATTGCTTAAAATTTTTATTACAGTATCTTTCATTATTTTAACCAATACTGATGGCGTTTTAATTGAAATATTTTAAAAACATAAAACTGAGTTCAAAAAATCTAAATACTTTATTTCAAATATAACATTTAAAATAAAATGTTTTGAATACAAAAAGCTTAGAATACAATAACATTTGGTCAACGAACTTTAAATAATCTATTTGAAATTAAAATTTATTTGATAGAAGTATTTCAATTTATTTAATGAAATACAGATATATTTTAAATAATTTACTACAAATACCATTGCATTTAAAATTAATTAATTGTATTTCAAATATTTAAATTAAAAACTGGACTAAAAATATTTGTATTTGATGAAGTAATTCAAACAACTGAGTCAAATACAAGTGTTATTTTTGAACGTGTTTGAATTAAAAATATGATTGTCGACGACAAAGTGTGTTACTGTGAAAATGAAAATTTACATTTTTTGTCTTATTCTATGGCAATACCTCAACCTAATACATAATATTTTAAAGCAAAATCAGTTATATCATATCATGTCTATTGCGAGCAGCGAGACCTTTAGCGATTTGTGGATTTTCGTGGCGATAGAAGAGTTTGAGAGAGAGAGAGAGAGAGAGAGAGAGAGAGAGAGAGAGAGAGAAAATGTGCATAGAGTGTTAAGAAAAAAGAGAGAAGTGTGTGCACGAGTCTAGCAGCTGCTGCGTTCTCCCAGGAAGACGAGATCTCCAGGTTGAGGACTACGGAAGCCGCTGAGACAAGAAGAAGAGTGTAAGAGAGAGAAACAGGAGAGAAAAGTGAAGCCGTAAAATGAGCGATCCGCTCGAAGACCCCGGATATCGCACTGGGTTGGACTGGCGGACGTTTGACCAGGAAGTGAGGCTATAGCGAGAGAGAGTATAGCGAAGACAGAGAGAGAGAGAGAGAGAGAGAGAGAAAGTAGTATGTTGGTTGACCAGACGAGGTGTACGAGATACCGCGAGGTGCATGCTTTGGAGTGCTGCCATTGGTGACGCATTTTGTCGTGTGTGAAGGTGTATAGCAGAGTTAAGAGAGAAAGAGAGAGGGAGAGTATGGTAGTGTGTAAAATTAGGGACGGAGTGTGAGTGTTGTGTGCACAGTAATGTGGGTCTACGACGAGCAGAAGCCCCTCGTGGTCCAGGACGAGCAGGACGTGGTGGCCGCACGCTCACGGTCGGCGTGGTGCAAGGCGGAGTCACTGCAGCGCAGTCCAGGGGCCGAAGCGTTGTGGTGTAGATTATGGTATAAAGAGATACTGTGTATCAGTGTTGAGTTATTTAAATAAAGGAATAGTGAACAGTATCATCATCATCATCATAATCATCATCATGTATTTAAAAACCAGGACATAAATAACTTTACAATGTTTTCATTAGTCTATTGGGAGACGCAGACAAAGTCATCAAGTGTAGTTATGTCACAAAATGTACGGATAGAAGAAGAAGCCATAGCATCAGCTTAATTGGAAAAAAGTGGTATCCCGTTACAGTACTAGCAACAAGCGGTAAATGCCATAGCACTTTTTGTTTACACCATCACTATAAATATTTTAAATTACTCTCTTAACTCTAATCTTATCTACATTGGCCTGCAGTCTCTAGTATGTGACTGCACATATTCTATATTATCCTGTTACCTGTAACTTCAACGAAGTAATCGTCAAAAATTTTTGGTTACGTTCTCCATAACATTTAAAAAAAAAGTTGCTGTAGTATGTAGATTCCACGTATACAAATTTCAGGGTTTCTACGTTTCCTAATACCTCTAATAGTAAACCTTTATTGCACTATTTTCCCTGATTATCCTCCGTTTGCCCAAGTATGCAAGTATTTTGTGAGGGCCCATTGCAAATTTTCCCTCAGACGACTCCCTTTCCCTCATCTATCCTAGTGGTTACTAATTACAGGGCGCAACGATTATCTCAAGCACATCCCACCTAATAACAAGTTTAATGGAATGATTTCAGTAGTCGGGCACTGGACAGGCACTTGGCGAGTATTTGTCAGGCACTTGGACATGTCAATTGTCGAGTATCTAAGAAATTGTAGGCATGCACTTCCTACATAAAATTTTCAGGTGGATTTCTGGTGTACATCTAAGTGGAAGTCCAGCTGGATTTCCAGCTGTTTCCAAAGAGATTAATATGAATATTATAATCACTCCAGGTAGATTTTCCACCCTATTTTAGTGGATGTGTACGATGATAAAAATACGTCAAGACAAAATACACGTGTACTTTCCTGCCACTATAAGGAAATTTGTATTCAATCTTGCACAAAAAATACTAGGTTTATTTCCAACTTAAAATTTTGGTACATCCAGGTGTCTCTTTAGGTGGAAGTACAGGTGAATCCGGGCCTTCCAGCTGTTGTTGGGCAGATTCACGTCGACATTTGATCCACTGCATGTGAATTCTATAGTCTATTATGGTGGATTTTCCACCCTATTTCAGTGGATTTTCAGGACCATAAAGAAAAAGGATGCTTAATTCCACGTTTATCTTTGCAAATTCATTCTTGCTAATTCTAGTAAGTTTAAAAAACAATTCCGGATACAATTTTGAATAAATATCCAGGTAGATTTTCAAGTGTACATCTAGGTGGATCTTCAATATTAAAACTACCGTGATGTTCACCTGGATAAACACCTTTCTGACAAGAATGTCACCTGAAGGCTAATACCAGGACCTGGCCAGATTTAAATGTAGACCCAGTTAAAAAATAAATCAAGTGGCCACGCTAGATCACTTAGGCCAAGTCAAGCCACCAACATTGGCCGCTAGTTAGCCTGAAACGGCGCTCTGGTCAAGACGCCACTTGGCCCTGGCGTGGCTTAACTAGTACGAAGCCATGGCCAGATTTCGTCTGCTCATCATATATAATATGTTTATTATTGTAATTTGTCATGAGACGCATGGAAGAGGTTTTAGTTCCAGTTATTGCCGCATGATGCTTCTTCACTGTATAGAATGGCGCTAAATTTCGAGGTTTTCTTTTCAACGCATGAAACGGTAGAGATTTTAGTTTCAACTTAAGCCACTTCATTTCCTTTTGTAAGGACTCTTCGGCGCTAGTAGTCGCGTCTCATGACGAATATATTGTATACAATATACATAGATGTACATATTGTAAGGAAAAGTGTCTTACAGCCTCAGTCTTATTGTGTTTTTGTGTGAAATTTTATAAATGTTGGTTTATACAACTTTATGAAGGTATCTTCATAAGGTATTATAATGCGTTAAAATATTTATAGTTTTTTGTTAAGAATAATAAAGTTAATCGTTTTGCTTACACTATGTAGTAGGATTACGTTTTGAACTATAAATCATATATAAGTCATTAGTTAACAAAACTACCTTAACTTTCACTAATTGTTTACTTATACGATAACACATTTAATTCATTGACTGAGAATAGTGCATACAAAATTCGGCCGAGGCTTGGTACTTGTCAAGCCAATTCCGGCCACGCCAGAACTAAGTCGTGCCTTCACCAGCGTTCCCGGAGTGTCGCTCCGTTTCAGAGCTCAGCTTTGGCTGAAATTGGCACCAGTGTAGCCAAGTCGAAACTTGACTTCTCACTGAATTTAGTTTCCAATCGGGGAATTAATCACACGGTGTAATGACCTCATGCCATAATCAGGGCCTCCATTCAAAAGTTACAGCTGTTTCAATTAGAGCGTAAATATCGTTAATGATGTGATTTTGGCTGAAATTCAGTATTTTTCATAAAATCACTACAACTTTTCGTTCGGGGCATAAAATTCAAAGATTTTTGTTTTAATCACTATATTTTTGCTTTAATTTAAGCCCAGACAAAGCCACCTAATGGAGTACACCACTTGGCTACCAACGTTGGAAGTAGCACCACCGTTTTTGCATTTATGTAGCGAAAAGAGGCCAATTGGACGAGACCCCGAGACACGTGTTTCGTCTTTTAGTCCAACAGTGATGAAAAAAAAGTTTGGCTGGGATTGATTGCTCTAAAACGAAAAAAACGGCACTTTGAGATGAGGTAGGGTCGGAATGGAATTTTCAATGTTTGTAGTGCTCGTACGACTCATAGACGTATTTCAATAATTTGTCCACCCATACTTTACTTACTAGCCTCAAATGCAATAAGAAACTGTAGTTTGCGTACCTACTCACGTACACCGAGTGGTTGTTCCATGGGGGGTCGGAACGGAATGAAATGTTTGTACGCGCGAATTACGCAAAAAGAAGAGCTTGGCTATTCGAGAGGTAACAACTTCAGGTACTACTGTCGTAAGGATTTATTCATTTTAGTCCTATATTTTAAAAAGTGACCATTGGTTAGCATTTCTAATCCAAAAAGTTACTAGTTTGTACTGATTTTTTTTAAAACCACGATTATGTGGCAAATATGTAGACAAAATGTATGCAGTGAAAACTCACTTGTTTTTGTCGATTTTTGGTGAGACTAAGGTACAAATCTAATCACCAATAGCTAGAGTATATAATGCTTACACGCTCAAGTAGTAGATAAGCCTTATTTTTTACCGGTGAAAGTTTTTATGAGTGAAATTGAGTTGTGGACATGGGTCAGAATGGAAAATTCGACTCTAAATGATCGATTATCTCAATGAAGAAATGAATATATCGGTATTAGACAAAATGTCTAGTGAAGTTGACAACATTAAACACAATTTAATGTTTTTAAAGTTTTGGATTTCATTACGGCACGTGAGTATGAGTACCAGACACGATCTGAGCAACTTACAGCAGAATAACCCATATATATNCTCCGTTTTAGAGCTCAGCTTTGGCCGAAGTTGGCCCCAGCGCAGTCAAGTCCAGGCTTGACCTCCCACTGAACTGAATTGAATTGACCTCATGTTATGATCGGGGCCTGGCCAGAAAATATGTATATATGTGTATCATCTTCTGTACAGTACTATAGGAGGGGTTATAGTAAGTGTACGTGTATTCAACGCTTTTGGATTGAATAATTTGTTTCACTCGAAAATTAAGAAATCATACTACATGAAGCTTCATTTTTTTCTCAATCTTTGCACGCTCTCAGAATTTGTCCTTTTAGTCGTTCAACTTTCTTACTAATATTTTGTTTAACGTTTGGATAAATAAACAAACAAACAACCATAAACAAACAAAAAATTAATGGAAGCACGTGTGCGTATTTACATATACATGTGTGTGTGCATGTTATGTGTCATACGTATTTTCTAACGTCATGGCCTGACCCTACCCTTTGAATTAACTTATTACAATACTTGCCAGAGCCTGGTGTTGAGCTATAGCTGTCTAGTGGTCACTTCTTGTCGAGTTTACGTCCACTAAACATCTACCCTACATTTTCAGTATAATCCAGTAAATTAGCCATGAAATACTATACAATCTGAAAAAGTGGTACAACAGCTCCGATTTCGAAAATTCTTTTTTTTCTATGATTCCTTACACCTTTCCGAATATTTATTACCAATAACCTTTGCCTTGCTCTGAAAATTGAACTCAATAAGGTATTCTTAACATTTTCAAAATCACCCCCATTGAAACATTGAAAAAAATTATGAAAAATATAAATTTTGCCGTAAAAATCGTCCCTAGTAGATTTTCAAGGTTACTGGCTACGAATCCAAGATCTGTTATCAAGGGAGGTTTGTTTCAACCCCTTAAAATCACCGCCAGTCATGTCAGCAGTGAAAACATCTCGTGGAGGTTTTTGATATCGCTGATTACGAATCCAAGGTCTATTTTCAAGGCAGGATAATTGTAACCCCTCCACATCATCCCCAGTCGTAAAAGATATATTTTGCCTCGGAAATTGTCTCTCGGAGGTTTTCCGGGTTACCAAATACGAATCTGAGGTCTGTTATCAAGGAAGGGTTATTCCAACTCTCTTAAATTACCCCCAGTTGACTGTGTAGTGAAAAAAAAAAGTAAATCTATAACATTTTGCCTTGGAGAGCAGCGTTGGCTCAGTAATAAGCGTGTTTGCTACTGATACAAAGTCGTTTTAGGGGTCGTGGATTCAATTGCCAATGAGTGCAGAATATGCTGCGTTGGCTCAGTGGTAAGCATGTTTGCTACTGATACAAAGTCATTCTAGGGGTCGTGGGTTCGGTTAAACCCGGGTTCCTGTGAAAGCTTCATTCAGAGTAATTCCAGGGTTTTCTCATTGTCCCACAGGTCTTCAGATGTGGGTGCATGTGAAACAGTGCTAGGGCTTCCTTAGGTAGGGATTAGCGGATCCAATGCCAGGCGCCGGCAAGGATTGCCGATCTTACCGGTGAGGAGTCGCCCCTGAAACATGGGGCTTCTCCGGGGATGCTTATTATCCTGGATCCTATGCTTCGGCAGAGAGCGCCGGCTCAACTGGTGAGAAGTGGAAATCCTAAAATGCGGACTCATCTCCGGGGAAAGGTTACACAGTGGCGAGTGGAGCCGATGCACTATTGGTGCAGGGAGTATCAGCTTAATTGGCAAGGTGTTTCAGCTCTCACTATGCCCACATGATCATGGTATGATTATACATGATATCCGTTAAGAGTTTGGAAATTAGTATGGCATACACCCTCACACATAGGTGCTAGGTGGGTGCCCCGCTGACTAGGCCAATAGTCTGCTGCGGTAACCTGGTTGAAAAAAAAATTTTTTATTTGCCTTGGATATACACCAAGATATTTACCAAAAAAAAATAACTGAATTTCCAGTTGAAAATAAACCCTGAATAGTTATTAAGGATTGAGTTAAAATCAACTTTCAATTGGTAGGAATTCCTTGTGGACTATGTGTATGTATTTTCTCATCGTCTTTGAAATCCATTACAAAAGGGTAGATAATCCTCCTTCTTTGGCTGGAAAAACCAAATGTAGTGGCTCATGTCCACAGGGATCTACCTGGAAACAAATGCAAATCCAGGATCCACCTGGACGTCCACCTAGCTGTACCCTAAAAATTTACCTAGAAATCCAGCCATAAATCCACCTGGAAATTTTATCTAGGGCTATTCGGGTACTTGATGGGCAATTGGTAGATAGTAGGCTACAACATGACTGATACCTTATGGATACTAAACGAGTATTTATCGGGTACCTGAAAGAAAGGACAATTAACGTGCATATGATCGGTACTAGATGGGCATGAAGGATTATGAATTGTCTGAATTGAAAAATATTTCATTTTAACACGCCCACGTAGAACTTCGATGGCCAGTCACGTGGACGTATCTAAGTGGATCTTGGCAATAGGGTACTTAACGAGTACTAGGCTGAAACTTGGTAGGTTATTAACGGTAAATAAGGAGTTCTATGTCTGCGGATTTTTAGCAAACACGTAGAAAAAACTTTGACAATATTTGGTGGGTACGAGGTGGATACTAAGCAGTTTTTGGCCGTTACTTTCTGGATACCTGACTCGATTGCTAAGTGTCAGATAATAATCACCCGATATTTTGAAATTATACTCACTTGAGACTTACACAATTCTCTCGATTATCATCTGATTTTCAGCTCATTGTCACCTAATATGAAATTGGTGATTATTAGGTGAAAATCAGGTTCTTATCATATGAATATCAGGTAAACTCTATTTAGTATACTTCTAGCAAAGCTTACCTTATATTTAAATCATATTTACATTATATTCAGCTGATTTCCATCTTATTATCACCATTTTTATAATAGGTGACAATGAGCTGAAATTCAGTTGAAAATCATGAGTAAATTAAGTAAATGTCATGCCAAAATGTTAGATTATTATCAGCTGATTATTTGATGCTTATAAATCGAGAACCGGTACTTCGTTAGTACTTAACGACTGCTTAAAGGTACATTTGTATAATGTTAACTTTTTAGGAACTAACTGGATACTTGACGGAAATTGGTGGGCCGCCTGTTGCAGTTTTTCCGGATTCTTATACTACTACTGGACCTACCTAAAATATTTGACGTTAAATTTTCTGAATACGAACCTCGTTCTTCCAAATCAGTTTAGTTACGTTAGTTAAACTTATCAAATTCACTATTAAGTACCTTTATGTATACATAATAATAGCTATGTATTGTTACGGGGTGAACAACGCGGATGAACGAGGCGGAGTCTCTCCACTTCGACCGGGCCTGGGTTGCCCGGATACCCAACGGTGACACTCCCTGTAATATATTTTGCGAGTCTCGTTCGCCGAGACACCGCTACTGGATCGGGTATCGCGGCGACCTTGAACGTCGTCGCCTCTCGCGACGATCAATACACGGCAAAACGGGGGATCGGGCACACACAGAAAAGAAGTAGCACTCGCGGGTATTTTTTTGTTAATAAAACTGTATATTCAAGGAATATAAAATGATTACAAAAAGGTATTCGCGGGTGTGTGTGTGTGTGTGTGTGTGTGCGTGTGTGTGTTTAATTCTGGCACGTCGAGCGCGCTTGCTCGACGTGCTCGCGGCGCGAAAACGCGAACCGGGCAGACCTACGCGGGCTAATTTAGGGCCGCTGCCCTTTACAACAGACTGCCTGTTGGCAGGTACTTACGCGGGGTGGAAAGGTCGCTTCTCACAACTGCCTTGGATAGGCCGAACTAGACGTAGTTGGTGTGATCTCGCAGAGGCCAGTAGGCGTCCCTACTGGCTGTGTGTGGAGATCAAGGTCGTCAGACCTGGACTTGGTCTGCCCTTGTCGTCGGTTTCCAGAGTCAGATCACGACACCAACACTTTCCGTGGCGTTGACTTCGCACCACCACTTCTCACAGGAACCAAAAAAACGAACCAAAAAGCGAATAACAAAGCAACAGGAGACGGCAACACGGAAAAAACTCGCTTCGCGCGCGTTCGCTGGCCCAAGCTAATCTCATCTCTCCTCGTTTTCCTTCCTGACTTTCCTCTCTTTTCCCTTACCCCTACTTTCCCACTTAGGTCCCTTGAACTCTTTTTTCCCCTTTCTCTACCCGCCCTAGCCTACTAACTGGGCCTAACGGTGGGGCACCGTTACAGTATATACAGATTCGTTCATTTTCATAAAGATTAAAATTATACTACCAAGTAATTTAGACTCGTCAAATACGTTTTTTTCTTATTTGTTTTATACATGACAAGTCTTACTTGGATGGCCTTGTCGTTCTGAAAAATGGAGCATGCATTGATCCAAAGCTTTTTACCAAAGGTACACTTACCACATGTTTTATCATTGGTTGCAATCTTATAATTCAACTGAAAAAAAATAACAGACATCCAAGTATTACTGTCCGAGGTATGATTTTATTAATTATTAATTATTAAAGTAACTATTATTCATTTGATTCAATCGTGTTACATAAATTTGATTTTTAAATGTCGCGCGCAGCTCCAATTTCCAAATTTTAGCTTGATAGTAAGTACCGCCTACCGCTCGCTCGGTGACAACTACTAGTTTCTGGTAAATATCGCAAGTAAGAAAGTAGCTTCAAGTATATAAAAAGGGCAGCACTACAACTCTACAGCATCCTGCCGTATCGCCAAATCTAAGCCAAAGCTAGGTTCTCGCTCACCCGACAAGACCTACGCTACGGCAGTGACTAGAGTAATAACTAGTTGCAATAAATAATACTGTATATAACCACACAAAATTTCTGTGTGTCAACTCTCTCTTTTACCTACTCTCGACAACCATTGACAACTTCCCTTGGTGCTATTGCTCATGTACTGTCTAACAATCAAGCAAAAGAGACAAATGCATTAAGTATGGGCTCTCCTTGACTGCTGCCAGTCACTGCCCAACCAATCACCAGCGGCACCAGTTGCAACGGCGGCATCGGAATCCAGCAGAAGCATCGTCTCACCATGCCTAGAGCCTCCAACCCAACGTTCTCACCGTTAATTGATCTCTAAAGCCAATTTGACATTCTCGAAGAAGATTTTCGTCCACCTGCTACCAATCGCAAAGCTTTAAATTGGAGCTGCGCGTGACATTTAAACATCATATTTATGTAAAACGATTGAATTCAATGAATAATAGTTATTTTAATAACTTATAATTAAAAAAATAATAACCCGGACGGTAACACAAGAGTAATTGCTTTGAGAAACCTATTCGGCATTACATATGGTTTTACATATGGCTTTACAAAAGGGGGTTTGAATTGAAGATGCCATATGTAATGCCATATGAAAAAACCCATGGAATTAAAAATTGAAGGACAAAAAAAAATTTTCTTTATCTAGAAATAACTGCAATGCACTCTAATTTGTTATTTACTGTTGTCGAGCATGTTTACCATCTGGATAATAATTCTAAAACAATATAGTTCAAGTACTATTTGAGGAGTAAAAGAAAAAATTAGAAAATATAATTTTTTTATATTAAGAGAAAATCAGCTAAATCCCCTTCTTTTGGATTTATCATCTGGATGCTGACACATTTCTTCAGCAGTAAATAACGCATTACAAAATCCTGCAGTTATGTTTAAAAGAAAAATTTTTTTTTCCATTTTTAATTCCATATGTCATCACCAATTCAAAACCCCTTCTGTAAAGCCATATGTAAAACCATATGTATTGCGGTATGGCTTTCGTGAAGTAATTGCTCATAGAGTCTCGTCATCCATTTTTCAGGTGGGTATTAATTGCAAATACAGAATTTTATAATTATCTATTGTAATTTATTTTATAATACATTTGTATTATTATGGTGTTCTTTGTAGGTTTTATGTCCTTGAATGAGAGACGCTCATCAGAAGTAGTTAAATTTGACCAATGTACCCAAAGTAAATATTTCTTCTGCATTTTTATGTTTTTCAAAGAATTATTTTTCCAATATTAATATTCCATTGTAAATAAGCTCCTAAAATCAATGCGGTGAAATCCAGTGCTGATACTGCAGATGAAATAATCTTGACAGATGAGAGAGACAACGGTAGTTAGTTATTTTTTATTTATATATTTGATTAACTTACAAGCTTCGATGGCTTAGTACTTATCGAGCTAGCCTCCTAGCTCCTAGCCAGAGATACGAGAGGAGTCGTGGGTTCAAATCCCGTCGAAAATTATTGAGATTTTTTTTCGGTCTTTTCCGATAGAATGAGTACCCAGGATGCCGATAAATCAATTATGTGATTTTTAAAACAAATAGTGGACTTTTCTGGTGATGTCTGGACCTCAACGGGCTTCTTTTTCGATGGAAAGAAAAAATACATGATCCTGGCCAGCTCATTGTGTAAAGCCACTGTCAGTTATAAAAAAGCTTAGGTACAGCGAATTAGATGGTTTATTGGAAAATATCCTTCCATTAAACTTGATAATAGCTTAGGTGTGTTTGAGACAATCGCTGCACCCTGTAAATAGTACCTTATAAGATGGATGACCGAGTCGTCTGAGGGAAACTTTGCAATATGTCCGCACGGAAGACTCGCACACCGTGCGGTTAGGGCAAAAAGTTGAAAGCAAAAAGGTCTCTGATATATTGAACGCCGAAAAGAGTACTAGAAACAAAATACCATACCATACTATTTGTTGTACTTTGATATTTTTCATCCATTTATAGCTCATGTCACAACACATGACAGCTGTGAGATCCAAGGTCCAAAACAAGTCGACGAAAAAGTAATTTTCCTTTTTTTACCTATTTGCTGGTTGCATAATGTTAGTGAACCGAGCTGGCCCCACTACTTACTTTAAGATTCTGTCTTACGGGATTTGGGAGTCGATGTGTCCATAACATCCATGTAAACTATTTTTCATTTATAAGATTTAACATGGGCTTTGATGGTAAATGAGGGCAGCACTAGTCATACGCCTGGCCTATGGTCAAGTCGTTATGTTATTAATTTTTCTTGATGTAAATCAAAGTAAATCCTTTAATTATTACTTGATTAAATATTTTACCATTTCCTTATTTTACAACTAAACATTAGTTTACTTAAAAATAACAATAGTTTGATTACATATTTCTTCTACTATTTCTGTCGTTGTTAAGATACTCCCTACTGAAAAAGTTCTTACAGAAGTAATTACACATGGAATTCCGTTGTTTTTTTTAGGTGGGCACACTGTAGTTTACTCAATCGACCTTACTATCTTTTTTTTTTAATTAATAATATCCAATTTGGAATAGATGTATTAAAAAGATCAAGTGGCGCACTTATTAAATATATTAACAGTCAGAGTGTTGACTGTGGGATAATTAATTTTTTCTACTTCTTAGTATTTTTTATCTTGCTAAATGAAGATGTATGTAACGTACTTAACTTATAATTTAAATCCTCGTTACCGTAATTTATATTAACATTTGACTGTTTGTCTAAAAAAAAAAAAGTTGAATAAAATTCTAATTTTAATTCCGTATTTTTACTAAAAACAACAATTTTATTTTAATTATAACCACGTTATCTTAGTTTGAACTAGTCACGAAACAAATGCAAAAGCTTTATTCGAAATTACTCTCTTTTTTAATATAGGAAACGCGATGGTGTAACACAAACGTGTATTATGAAACAACATTCTTTAAATATAGATTAATCTGCATTGCTAGCATAATAAGTATGTTTCGAATAAAAACTTGAAAAAATTATACAATAAGCAAAAGATTCTGTTGACGTGCCAAGGAAGCTGATGAAACTTGTTGTTGGGGTTGAGGAGTTCAAGATGATGATACTAATGGCAACAGATTATTCCACGTGCATTCCAGAAGATGTCTATTATGCTGTATTTGGTAACCAGTTAATTATTTTTATTCCTTATGAAAGTAACACAGCTTCACCAAAAATTTATTGTTTATAATAGACTACACTATTACTAAATATATTTTTGTTCGAGTACCGATCAGAATCTAGTTTTAGTATGGATCCATAACCCTTCCCGGTTGCTAAACGTCAGATGATAATCATCTAACATTTTTACATGATATTAACCTGATACTAACCCAATTTTTTAACGATTATCATATAATTCTTACCGGATATGTAATTGCTGATAATCAGCCGAAAATTTAGTAAGAATAAGATAAATGTAATGTGAATATCATGTAAATAAGGTAAGCTTTGCTTGAAGTTTACTGAGCAGAGTTTAGTCGGTATTCACATGATTATTACCTGATTTTGAACTAATTTTCACATGAATGTCGCCAATTACTATTAGTAAATTAGCTGAATATCAAGCGATAACTATGATGAAATTGGATTAATATTAGGCAAATATTATACTTTAATGGCAGGTAATAATCAGCTGATTATCATCTGACACTTAGCAACCGGGTTTAGTTTTCCTCTATAAGGTAAAAGACCCTAGAACCTTAATGTAGAATATTTTGCTATTGATTTCATTTTGCCATTTCTTCGTGTATTTAAATAAATCACTACATTTAAGTCTGTTGTAGAATAAGCCCAGTAACTTAAAATTTTGACGTTAAAGCAAAAAAAATCTTATAATTAGGCAAAATTTGTTTGTTAACTCATATTTTTTCAAAAAATTTGACGACAGACATTATTCAATTTTTAGTGTGTATTTTAAGGCACCACATTCAAGTTTGGTTTTTTAATGCTTAGTTCGTTGCAAAATATTCTATAAATTCTGCAAAAAAAATTACTTGTTCTGAACGTACGGTTCTTTTCTTCTACTGAAAAAAAGAAGTTGATGGGTCCATTATGAAGTCAAAATTGAATTAAGTAGACCTACATGCATAGGAATAAACTGTGTATACTTGTATAGATAACAGTTTTTTATAATGAAAATTAACGACTTGTGTATATAATATTGCTATCAAAAATTGCTACAATTTTACTATTATAAAATATCTCACTATTTACAATCTAAAAACAACATTTCAAAATGAAGACCACTTTTATTTAAAATGAATTGAATTGAACAAAAAATGACAAAAATTATGAATTTTGATTCACAGATTTTTTGAACTACAATATGGGGGTTGAAAAACTTTCCCGCAATAAGTATAGAACAATCCTCATGAAGATGTGCAATCTATTTAAGAATCCCTAGATAGAGTATGCATAAAGTAGAAGGCTTTCCCCCTGAAAAATGGGTGACAAAACTTCATGTGTAATTACTTCAGCCAAGCAATACGGTATTATATATGGTTTTACATATAGCTTTACATAAGAAGTTTTACATTGATGATTCTATAAGTAGTGCCATATGGAAAAATACATGGAATTACAAACGAAAAAAAAAAAAAATTGTTATCTACAAATAACTGCAGAATACTGTAATGCATTATTTACATTTAACTACATGTGTTACCATTTGGATAATAACTACAAAACAAGAAGATTCAACTGATTTTCCTTTAGTATATAAAATTTTATTTTTTAATTTTTTCTTTTATTCCTGAAGTAGTTCTTGTACTGCATTTTTTTGACTTATCACCCAGATGGTAACTATGCTAAACAACAGTAAATAACGAATTACATTTTTCTGCAGTTATTTCTAGATGAGTTAGAATTAGAGAATGGTTTCTTTTTTTCAATTTGTAATTCCATGGGGTTTTTCATACGTCATTACATACGGCATTACCAATCCAAAACTCCTTATGTAAAGCCATACGTAGACCCATATGGAATGCCGTACGGCTTTCCCGAAGTAATTAATCATGGAATTCTGTCATACATTTCTTATGTTAGCTATCGTACCATTAACTTTTTTATTAATGATATCATTTTCAAAAATAATTTATCTTTATTATATGTTTATTCCGGAAATCTCATTTGTCTTGTATCGTTGTACGTGCGGAAAATAAAACAAATACGTATTTTAGTTGTTACTTTGCGTAATCATTCAATAAATAATCTTCAATAGCATAAATAGCTTATAAATATGAAGTTTTAACACGGCTGATTAAAATTTTGTTTTCATTGATTTTTGAGGTCATTACAACCAAACCAATGGTCTCTTTAAAAAAAAAAAAATCAAATCTAATAGCAATCGTTACTATAACATCATCAGGTTCGGTCTGCAGATGCTATTAACAAATACTAAGATGCTGTATACTTGTCTTATTTAGTATCGCTGTTATTTACAATACAGTTGGCGCTGTTTTGCATTACTGCACATTACGTATAATAAGACCAAACAAAGAATCTATTCAAATTTTGTAGTTTCATGGTGGAATCTATGTAAAACTAGTGAGTTTCGTAGAAGTGAGGAGACACCGATAAGACCAGTGCTGATTAATTTTCTCATCCCATAAGATTACCACAGACTTCCGTCCACCATTTGAGGCTATTAGATATACAGGCTGATATGCAACTGTGGCGTTTCCCAAGAACAGCGTGTAGAGCGTTTTTTTTAAGTGAACCCCGTTGGAATTATCTTTTTAGGGCTAATATCTTTTAATTGAAAGGCAATTAAAAACACGTTACAATCTACCTCTAGAAGGGGTTGGCATACTATGGCGCAGCTGTATGAACTCGCAGCGTTGCCATACTGTCATTGTGTCGAGTCGGTAAGCAGTGAGGTACCGTCAGTATAGCTGTATAAATGGGTATATCCACGCGTGCGCAAGAGCGTCTGCTATTGTACTGCTGTGTGTAATGTAAAGATTAGATTTTAACGCTGTTAGATTAATATTGTCTGCTCCTCATTCTGTCATATTTCAAAGCCATCCGATCATCCAATCATCGGATTCCAATGTAATTTCATGGATATTATGATAATTAGCTACAATATCATGTAACTACAAGAGTGTTATCAAAAAAACTCATCACCACCAAAAAAATTATTAAAATAATAATAGTAACTAAATAAATAACAGTAACTTTTAAAATGTAGTAGTTTCTTGGGAAGTAGTATACTTTTTAAAATGAGTAGAATAACAACTTGTATATACATTTTTTATCTATATTATCAAGTTTTATGAACTTATTTTATCAAGACTAGCACAAATTTTTCAGATATAAATTAATAACGATACCACTCATACTATCAAGTAATTCTATGCATATACCTTTTTTTTTTATATTATAGTGCTTTACGTCCGGCTCCTATAAAGGGCACTACAGAGGGCACTTAGCACTTTTGAGGAGGAAGGGAAGAGGGATAGAAGGCCTCCCATTGCTGAGAGGGGGGTAGGGGGAAATTAGGCAATTTTTGCTGCGAGAAGGTCGCCTAAAACCCTCCTCAGAGGAGCATTGCGTGGTGAAAAAGCACATGTGAAAAATCACAGAGGTACTTGCCCGAAAAGTCGCACTGGCCGGGAACTGAACCACGGTCTCCCGCGTGTCAATCCACGACCTAGTCGACTGAGCCACCGCGCGCTCTATATGCATAAACCTATTGCCAGCTGACGACACCGTTGGTAGCATACTTATACTGGCATACACAACTGTATGTCATCGCGCTCTCTGTGTAACTCACTCAAACATCTCGCAGAACGTCCTTTATTATATTTTTATCTAAAAATTTATTTTTACTGCAAATAAAAGAAAAAACATCAAATCAGGAGTAAATTTTCTGCTCTACACAATAATATTTTTATTTTTATCCGGCCTCTTACCGTATACAAGATATTAGCGAAACAAGTTTTATGCGCGACTTTGTTCAAACTTTCAATTTTTCAACTGCTTTTCTTGCAACGTACAAGTTAGATAGCATCAACAACTACCCTTTAGGTAACAGTGTTAAAATAAATGGATCTATTTATTTATGTAGTATTATTAAAATATAAGGATTGACAAATTTCACCAGAATAGTAANATTAATATCCATACTAATCCTCAAAAAATCTAAAGATAGAAAGTCTTACGATTTAAGCAAAAGGCTGAAAGGAAGCTCGTTGGAATAGGAGCTGAGCTCATAGTGTATTGAAAAAAAATTCTCGCCAAAAATGTTACAAAATTTATCAGATACTTGGCGAGTACTTGGCTGGCACTTGGTGGGCACTCGACGGGCATTTGGCGGACACTTGACGACACTTGGCGGGCGCTTGACGGGTACTTGGCAGGCACTTGGCGGGTATTTGGCAGGCATTTGGCAGGCACTTGACAGGCACTTGGCGTGTATGTGCTGGAAACTAGGCAAGGACTTGCCAGGCACGTAATGGGTATATGCTGGGCACTTGGTGTGCACTTGCCTGGCACTTGGCGGGCACTTACTGGACACTTGACGAGTACTTGTTTGGTACTTGCTGAGCACTTGGCGGGTACTTGCCGGGGGCTTGGCGGGAATTTGGTGGGCACGTGGTGGGTATATACAGGGTACTTGCCGGGCACTTGGTGGGTACTTGCTAGGCACTTGGTAAGTACGTGGCGAGTACTTGCTGGTCAACCATTCTTGCCAATAACCTGCTAAATGCCCACCAAGTGCCCGCTTAGTGCCTGTCAAGTGGCTGTTAACGGCCTGGGAAGTGTTCGCCAAGAACGTGCCAAGTGCCTGCCAAGTGCCCGGCAAGTACCTGCCAAGTGCCTGGCAAGTATCCACCAAGTGCCTGCCAAGTGACGGGCATATACCTGCCAAGTACCCGGCAAGTGCCAGCCAAGTGCCAGCCAATTACCCGGCAAGTACCCACCTAGTGTTCGGCAAGTACTTACCAAGTGCTCCTCAAGTGCAAGGCAAGTGCCTACCAAGTTCCTGCCAAGTGCCCATGAAGTACCAGCCAAATGTTATATGCAAGGAAGGCCATTGAACCGAGTCAATACGATGAGAACTAAACAGTCAAGGTGCGGAAAGACCTTAAGCAAGCTGTAGAAGCTTACAACCTACATAGATTTTGCTAAAAGTACGATGAAAAAACGAAAAAAAATAACAAAAAGTAATACATATTGCAGTCGAACGGAATAAACGATAATTGCAAATCAAAGTAAATTAAATACGATTGAACTTATCTCTAAGCTAGAGAAAACAATAACAATTACAGGCATTAGTAAGAATATACTTGTACTTCTGAATTTGATGTGTCTCTTTTGGTCAGCTAATTGTCGTATGGCAAATGAAAAAAAAACATGTAATTAAGCTCTAATTTTTTTAATTTGACTCTTAATACACGACTTTTTTTCTTCTTAAAAAAAAAGAGTTAGCTGTAAAAACGAACAAACTACTGAACAAAGCAGCTTAAATCAATAGGTTTACATGTTATAATATTTTTATAGCTTGCTTTCTTCGATTGTAAGCGAGTATGAAAAAGTGTATCACAGCAGCTGCAGCGACAAGTCCGCTCCGTGTGCGTGGCATCGCGCGAGACTACGCATCGTAGCCTTCATTTACTTACTATTTCTGCACCTTCAGCTTTTCCACTCTGAAAACTTAAGGAGATGTAGTTCATGATATGCTTGTTTGATTGGTCCAGATGTGTGTATATATATAGCACATTTTGAGAATAAATGGCCAGAACCTAAGACTTGGTTTTCACCGATAAAAAATTCTTTCAGAAAAAACGAATGTCACCATAAGCAAGAGCAGGTCAATATCAATCGATTCATGTCTTAAAATTTTTTTTCTAGCTATTTTCCTTGCTTTGTGAGCAAGTTGAATAAAGCGCGTTCTACTGAAAAAAATGCTGCGAACGTAGGCTGGCTGGTTCCGCGTGGACACGATCATATATTAAAAAATTTTGTAGACCCAGCTCATTAGTACTTTGAAAAATCGATTGAACAAATTTAATATTTTCTCGATATTATAATCATTTTATGATAATATTTAAAAGTCAACTAAATCTTATATACTTGTCTTATTTAGTATCGCTGTTATTCACAATGCAGATGCCGCTGTTTTGTATTACTGCACACTACGTATATTAAAACCAAACAAAGAATCTATTCAAATTTTGTAGTTTCATGGTGGAATCTATGTAAAACTAGTGAGTTTCGTAGAAGTGAGGAGACACCGATAAGACCAGTGCTGATTAATTTTCTCATCCCATAAGATTACCACAGACTTCCGTCCACCATTTGAGGCTATTAGATATACAGGCTGATATGCAACTGTGGCGTTTCCCAAGAACAGCGTGTAGAGCGTTTTTTTTAAGTGAACCCCGTTGGAATTATCTTTTTAGGGCTAATATCTTTTAATTGAAAGGCAATTAAAAACACGTTACAATCTACCTCTAGAAGGGGTTGGCATACTATGGCGCAGCTGTATGAACTCGCAGCGTTGCCATACTGTCATTGTGTCGAGTCGGTAAGCAGTGAGGTACCGTCAGTATAGCTGTATAAATGGGTATATCCACGCGTGCGCAAGAGCGTCTGCTATTGTACTGCTGTGTGTAATGTAAAGATTAGATTTTAACGCTGTTAGATTAATATTGTCTGCTCCTCATTCTGTCATATTTCAAAGCCATCCGATCATCCAATCATCGGATTCCAATGTAATTTCATGGATATTATGATAATTAGCTACAATATCATGTAACTACAAGAGTGTTATCAAAAAAACTCATCACCACCAAAAAAATTATTAAAATAATAATAGTAACTAAATAAATAACAGTAACTTTTAAAATGTAGTAGTTTCTTGGGAAGTAGTATACTTTTTAAAATGAGTAGAATAACAACTTGTATATACATTTTTTATCTATATTATCAAGTTTTATGAACTTATTTTATCAAGACTAGCACAAATTTTTCAGATATAAATTAATAACGATACCACTCATACTATCAAGTAATTCTATGCATATACCTTTTTTTTTTATATTATAGTGCTTTACGTCCGGCTCCTATAAAGGGCACTACAGAGGGCACTTAGCACTTTTGAGGAGGAAGGGAAGAGGGATAGAAGGCCTCCCATTGCTGAGAGGGGGGTAGGGGGAAATTAGGCAATTTTTGCTGCGAGAAGGTCGCCTAAAACCCTCCTCAGAGGAGCATTGCGTGGTGAAAAAGCACATGTGAAAAATCACAGAGGTACTTGCCCGAAAAGTCGCACTGGCCGGGAACTGAACCACGGTCTCCCGCGTGTCAATCCACGACCTAGTCGACTGAGCCACCGCGCGCTCTATATGCATAAACCTATTGCCAGCTGACGACACCGTTGGTAGCATACTTATACTGGCATACACAACTGTATGTCATCGCGCTCTCTGTGTAACTCACTCAAACATCTCGCAGAACGTCCTTTATTATATTTTTATCTAAAAATTTATTTTTACTGCAAATAAAAGAAAAAACATCAAATCAGGAGTAAATTTTCTGCTCTACACAATAATATTTTTATTTTTATCCGGCCTCTTACCGTATACAAGATATTAGCGAAACAAGTTTTATGCGCGACTTTGTTCAAACTTTCAATTTTTCAACTGCTTTTCTTGCAACGTACAAGTTAGATAGCATCAACAACTACCCTTTAGGTAACAGTGTTAAAATAAATGGATCTATTTATTTATGTAGTATTATTAAAATATAAGGATTGACAAATTTCACCAGAATAGTAAATTCTTCAGTCACGAGGACTTGTAAAATAAATAGTGTATTTAGAACTTATTTTGTCATTGCTCTAAAGTGATATTATGTCTACTGCTCTTTGCAGACGATATCTTTAAAGGTTAGTAACCAAAGTTCGATTATGTAGAATTAAGTTTTTTTTATATTTTGATGGCTAAGGATATATTTCATGTTAGGGGCACATTTTGCATGCAAACTAACATAATATTTATTGATATTTTGCAAGATCTAGAATAAATAGTAAATAACAAGTAATAGTGACTTACAAGGAATGTACAGAAGAGCCATTAGTATTTAAATTTATTTCATTTTCAATGAAATACATGAAATAAACCTACAAGTTTTAGAAAATTTTCATCAAGTTAGATACTTATGCTAAAACTTAAAAATTTCTTTTATTTAAATATTAATATCCATACTAATCCTCAAAAAATCTAAAGATAGAAAGTCTTACGATTTAAGCAAAAGGCTGAAAGGAAGCTCGTTGGAATAGGAGCTGAGCTCATAGTGTATTGAAAAAAAATTCTCGCCAAAAATGTTACAAAATTTATCAGATACTTGGCGAGTACTTGGCTGGCACTTGGTGGGCACTCGACGGGCATTTGGCGGACACTTGACGACACTTGGCGGGCGCTTGACGGGTACTTGGCAGGCACTTGGCGGGTATTTGGCAGGCATTTGGCAGGCACTTGACAGGCACTTGGCGTGTATGTGCTGGAAACTAGGCAAGGACTTGCCAGGCACGTAATGGGTATATGCTGGGCACTTGGTGTGCACTTGCCTGGCACTTGGCGGGCACTTACTGGACACTTGACGAGTACTTGTTTGGTACTTGCTGAGCACTTGGCGGGTACTTGCCGGGGGCTTGGCGGGAATTTGGTGGGCACGTGGTGGGTATATACAGGGTACTTGCCGGGCACTTGGTGGGTACTTGCTAGGCACTTGGTAAGTACGTGGCGAGTACTTGCTGGTCAACCATTCTTGCCAATAACCTGCTAAATGCCCACCAAGTGCCCGCTTAGTGCCTGTCAAGTGGCTGTTAACGGCCTGGGAAGTGTTCGCCAAGAACGTGCCAAGTGCCTGCCAAGTGCCCGGCAAGTACCTGCCAAGTGCCTGGCAAGTATCCACCAAGTGCCTGCCAAGTGACGGGCATATACCTGCCAAGTACCCGGCAAGTGCCAGCCAAGTGCCAGCCAATTACCCGGCAAGTACCCACCTAGTGTTCGGCAAGTACTTACCAAGTGCTCCTCAAGTGCAAGGCAAGTGCCTACCAAGTTCCTGCCAAGTGCCCATGAAGTACCAGCCAAATGTTATATGCAAGGAAGGCCATTGAACCGAGTCAATACGATGAGAACTAAACAGTCAAGGTGCGGAAAGACCTTAAGCAAGCTGTAGAAGCTTACAACCTACATAGATTTTGCTAAAAGTACGATGAAAAAACGAAAAAAAATAACAAAAAGTAATACATATTGCAGTCGAACGGAATAAACGATAATTGCAAATCAAAGTAAATTAAATACGATTGAACTTATCTCTAAGCTAGAGAAAACAATAACAATTACAGGCATTAGTAAGAATATACTTGTACTTCTGAATTTGATGTGTCTCTTTTGGTCAGCTAATTGTCGTATGGCAAATGAAAAAAAAACATGTAATTAAGCTCTAATTTTTTTAATTTGACTCTTAATACACGACTTTTTTTCTTCTTAAAAAAAAAGAGTTAGCTGTAAAAACGAACAAACTACTGAACAAAGCAGCTTAAATCAATAGGTTTACATGTTATAATATTTTTATAGCTTGCTTTCTTCGATTGTAAGCGAGTATGAAAAAGTGTATCACAGCAGCTGCAGCGACAAGTCCGCTCCGTGTGCGTGGCATCGCGCGAGACTACGCATCGTAGCCTTCATTTACTTACTATTTCTGCACCTTCAGCTTTTCCACTCTGAAAACTTAAGGAGATGTAGTTCATGATATGCTTGTTTGATTGGTCCAGATGTGTGTATATATATAGCACATTTTGAGAATAAATGGCCAGAACCTAAGACTTGGTTTTCACCGATAAAAAATTCTTTCAGAAAAAACGAATGTCACCATAAGCAAGAGCAGGTCAATATCAATCGATTCATGTCTTAAAATTTTTTTTCTAGCTATTTTCCTTGCTTTGTGAGCAAGTTGAATAAAGCGCGTTCTACTGAAAAAAATGCTGCGAACGTAGGCTGGCTGGTTCCGCGTGGACACGATCATATATTAAAAAATTTTGTAGACCCAGCTCATTAGTACTTTGAAAAATCGATTGAACAAATTTAATATTTTCTCGATATTATAATCATTTTATGATAATATTTAAAAGTCAACTAAATTGTTTCCTCTGGTAGAACATCAAGATAACTAGTATGTCAAGTAAGTAACAAAGGAAAGGGTATACGCATTTATAAAGTAATTATCATCATGGTAATATTGACTTTTATGTTAGTACACCATTTAAAAGAAAGAAATTTAATTTATTTAATTTATTCAAATGGAAAAAATTATTTGTGTGTACCTTAACTTTAGTGCACGCATCAACATTTGTCAAGTCTTTTCCAGGCTTCAATTTAATTCTTACATCAAACTTTAAAGATTTAACTTGTAAATTATTTATACGTAGCTTTGAATGTCCGTTTTAATTTTCCTATACATTTATTTATTTATTATTATTATTATAATAGTCAAACTTGGAACATAAAAAATGGTTAGAACCATTAATATTTGTAAGATTTTTAACCCTAAATTTTCAAAAAATCGCAGATTTACTTATAATTGAAAGCATTGATAAAAAAAAGTGTTGAGTAACATATCAATCATTGGAAAACAATGAGGAAAATTGTTACCATTTAATAACTGTTTGGTCAACAAAAAAAAAAAAAATTAGCCTTCTAAGACTTCTGAAAACACGTCGTTTGCATTCCACCAAACATTCCTTCTTATTAGTCATCTGATTTGTTTCATTAATTAATAAAAACAATTGTTTAAAAAATCAATTCATACCAAAAGTGTGTTTATTCACTTTGACTACGAAATACTAGTTATAAGATTCGATATTTAATACCTTTAAGAAATATTAAATAAGTCAATTGAAAAATTAGGAATACAACTTGGAACATTTAGAAAATATATTTTAAAAATAAGTTTTTGTGTGTAAAATAGTACGTACCATAAATGATATTTTTCTAATCATAAATTCTCTAACCACCAACTAATTCTATGAGATGGTTTTTAATTAATAGATCACGCATTAAAAGTATAATTTGCAGTTTTGCAAGCTGTACAAAACACAAGCTCATTTTATTTCCAACTTCTTTAAATCAACTCTTACCAGTTTTTGAAGGAAGTTTGTATTAGCAGTTGTTTTATAAACGTTAAATGTATAAAAAGGGCCCTCTAAAACAACAAAAAAATGTAACGCTTATTCTTTTAACATTTGTGCACTCGTCCTTGTTCAAACTATTTAGTTACACAATTGGATTTTTTTTAAACAATCAATAGCAGATCTGTAATAAGTGACATTAAGAATAAAAGAAAAAATGGTTCGTATGTGCATGTAAGATTAATAATTCCGTTTAAACAAATTATTTAAACAATAGTTTTTGCAGCATAACTCTTGAATTTATTATTATCATTCTTAAAAACCGTAGGATATTTTTTTGCTCATTTTTAAACATTGTTGTTCTAATATTTATTAAACAATTTGTTGAAACAGTTTGGTTTCGCATACAAGGAAAACGGATTCTAAAACTAGAGTTTAAGATGAGTAAAACTGTACCAAACATTAATTTTTTGGGACAAATTCAGTTAGAGCGAGCCTTTTAACACTTGATTTTACGATTTGATACACTGTGCCCCGTCTTGGCTTCGACTCTTACTGAGTAGAGCACTGTAGTCTGTTGACATGTAATTCTGACTATAAAAATTTATGATTCAGAATCTATGCAGTCGATAACTTAACTGTAAGAGAGTTGAGGAAAATATAATGAAACTTAAAAGTACCGTGCGTTTTTGACACTTTAAAATAGTTGTTGATCCGGAAAGCCCGTTAATTTGCACTTTCTCACGTTACAATAAATGAAAATGGCTGTTTGTTAAAACCATAAAGATTTAAAACTGATAGAATACATAATTCGAAAATTTTGTCTTCCAATGTGAAATCTTTATTATCAAAGCAATAAAGTTTAGGAAGCCGATTTCTTAGTTTTTTGTGCTGCAATGAACACGACCACATATTATTGTACTTATTTAAAAAGCTGCAAGATGTAAGTGATTGTTATCAGGGTTATAATAAAAAGCTGATCCCTGACTTCATAAACTTTTTATTTTTAAATTCTGACACTTTTGTTTCAATTACGACAAAGTTTCTGCATCAGTTTTTTGACACAGAAAATAGTATAGATTTAAAGCATTTGAAGTTTTGTTTCCACTTTGTTCTTTTGTAATTACATGCCTTGTTCAAACTTTTGTGAATGCTAAGGGCTGTTTTTCGTAAACTATCTCAAGTTGTAATATATTTGTTTGCAAGTTAGTTCAATGATCGATGGCCCTTCAAAAGACCAGTGACTTAAACTCTTTTCTGACTAAAGTTTCCAGCAAATATAACTGCCTGGATATCTCAGGGGATCCTCTCTGACCTGCTATTGTAGCACCAGACAGATCGAAACCCAAAACGCTTTGAGACTTTAGAGCTAGTTATAGTGCTTTTTTCCAATCACACGATATGATGTTATTTTCCATCGTTTCCTTTCATTTCTAAGTTTATTTAAAAGTCTTTAAACCTTGCTTTCATTTTTTATATTTTTTAAAGTCTCTACCTCAAAATCCCTATAAATTTTTTCTTTATCTGCATAATAGCATCTCCACTTTTTCCTCTCACTTATATATTGGCTCTTTAGAACTTTTCCTGCCCTCTACTTTTATAAGGCTAGCTTTACTGCTCTCTTCTTCTTGGCACAAGAATTATTCCATCACGCCCTGTAATCTAACTTCCGCTTTTTTATTTTAATATCTTTTTTTACCATTGCTTTCAGAATCACTTTTTATAACTTTTCCCTTAACACCTCAGCACTTTCTCTAGTCTTTTATCTTATTTTTGTTTTCTCTAAATTACTTTTATACCCTATGATGCTTTTCTCAGTCCATAAATAGACTGTTTTTTTCTTAACAGTTTTTTCAGCTGGTTCTTGAACTTCCGAACAATAATCTAACTGTATTTTAAGTAGTAGGTGATCTGAGTCACATTTAGATTCTACCCAAAAGTTGTTCATTATTTCCACACTTAACTCGTTTATCATCACGTAATCGACAACCGATCAGTCCCTCTTTATTGATATTTACTTTGGTTATCCTCTCTCCAATTGCCATTAAACACATACCAACCTTAATTATCCAAGAGCTCAGCTAATTTATGCCCCTAATTACTAATCACTAAGTCTTTGCTATTTCTTTTATTATTCAAGTTCTCCCACTACAGCCTTGCACCACAAATAAACTTCCTATCCGTCTGTTAAAATCTCCATTTATTATCATTTTGCCTCACACACCCCAAACTGTTTCAAACATCTGAGAGTCGTGCACAGCTCCTGCACCCAAATAGTAGTCATTAACGGTGTTAGTACGATATAAAGTCTTGTGTTACCTACGATATATCTGAAGTTTCAAACGTTGGATCCAACGAAAATCCAAAGTTATTTTATTCGGTTAGGCAACTAAGTAACTACCAAAAATACGTCATACAAACATATAGTAATTAATGATAAACACTCCCAAAAAAAAGTTTTAAAGTACAAAAAACGATGTATATATCTAACATATAACACGTATACATGAGGTGCAAGCAGAGATACTCAAATACATCTACCTATTGGCTTGTAATATTAAAATAATATTTTAATTATTAGCACTGTACTCCAGAACAACTATACTTGAGTTAAAATCAGCAACAAATATAACCTCAATCATTTGCAAGGCATTTGACATATGATATATATCTTTAATAGCACTATTTCGGCGATAGTTTTCCGTTCGCCAGTGCTAAAACTACAAAAAAAATGTATTATACTTCCTATACACTAATACAACTAGACTGTAAGTATGAGAGCCCGCAGTCATAATCTCTATTAGTTATAAGCACTTAGATACCCAGACAATAAAAAAAATAGCACTTTTTCAGCGATATGTTTTCATTCGCAGGCGTTAAAATAACAAAAATAATTTTATTATACTCTTTACACACTAATACAACAAAACTGTAAGTACAAAGCCCGCAATCACAATCTCTATTAGTTATAAGTACTTAGATACCTAGATGATTGAAAAATAGCACTTTTTCAGCGATATCTTGCCATTCGTTGGTGCTTAAATAAATAAATAAATTTTATTATACTCTCTATACAGATACTTTTAAAAAACGATGAACGTCAAAAATAACCAAAACTGTTTCGTACAATTCTCTAATTTTTGCCGTTAGTATTACATGTGATAATTAATAAACCTGTTTGTAGGATATCAGTCAATGTATATAATCACTGAAATCCCTTAGCAACATTTATCATCAGTAAAATCTGCCTTATTTATCATCAGTAAAATCTGCCGTACAATGAAAAATAGAGAAGTTACGGTAACTGTACCACCCTTAAATCATCCCCAATGGTACAAAAATACAAATCTTTTCCATGGACATCTTCTCTCTGAGATTCTTCAAATGGTAAGTGGCGAATCAACGGTCAAAAATCGTGTGAGGCTGATTGCACCCCATAAAAACGCCGCTTGTGGTAACTTTTATAAAAATTTTAAAAATTTAATATTGTACTTCAAAAACCGCCTTTATGAGGAATTAAGGGTCGCTTATTACGATTCTGTACTCCAAACAAAATCAAGTGAAGGAGGTTGCACCCCATTGAAACCACCCTTAAAAAAGACAGAAGTAGAAAAATAATTCTATTTAAAACTTTACAATGAAAATCTTCTCTCAGTCGTTCAAACTAAAAAAAAACGTGTAAGGATTAATTCGACCATTTAAACCTTCAGGACGGACGGAAATAAAAAAAAAAAAAAAGGTACAATTTACAGTTGGAAATCGTCTGTCACTGTTTCTTAGGATTTTCTGCTTATACATCAACGACAAAAAAACGTGTAAGGGTAGTTTTACCACATAAAAACCACCCCTGAAAGTATGGTAAGTTCAAACCTCGTTTCACCTTGTAAATAATTTCTCAGGCGTTGATAAGATCCGGAACAGAAGTGAACGGTGATGACACTATGTAGGTGCAAGTAAGCGACTGACAGTTGCCAACTGCCATTTACACAAATCAAGATAAACCCAGCTGTAAATTTAGTATGTTATAAAGATAATTTTAGCGAGTGTGTCTAAATTTTTTTAAAATTTTAAATCATCTGGAACCGAGGTAAATGATAGTAACACTATGTAGGTGCAAGTTCGCGGCAAACAGTTTTTCAACTGCCATTTAAAAAAATCAAAATAAACCCAGCAATATATTTGGTATGTTTTAAAAATGATTTTAGCGAGTATGTCTCAATTTTTTTAAAATTTTAAATCATCCCAAACCGAAGTAAATGGTGATAACCATATGTAGGTAAAAGTGCTCGGCATACAATTATTCGACCGCAATTTAAACAAATCAAAACTTTAGTTCGTTATTTTAGCAATACAAGCGTCCACAACTAGTAATAATTATGTTAGCAGGCATAAAAACTTACTGTTGAATGGTATTAGTAAATAAAAAGTACGAAAAAATTTTTTTCGTGATGTTAACACTAGTGAATAAAAAAATATTGCTGCCAAAGTCCTATTTTTTCAAATTATTCGGCATTTCAGGGCCTGTAACTGTTAAAGGTTACAATTCCGGGATTTTATACTCACAGCTTAGTTGTTTTAGTCCATGGAGAGTAAAATAAAATTTTCTTTCTAATTTTATCACTGGCGAATAAAAAGTTGTCGCTAAAAAACTGCTGGTTTTTGAATTTGTTACGTATTTAAGTGCCTGCCATTATTTAAGGTTATAATTGCGGGGGTTGATACTAACAGTTTAGTGGCATTAGTGTCTAGAGAGTAAAATAAAATTTTTTTTGTGAATTAAGCACTGGCGAATGGAAAACTAGGCCCAGTAAAGTGCCGGTTTTGTAATTATCTAACAATCTAAGTACTTATAACTAATAAAGGTTATGATTGTGGTCACTAATACGTACAGTTTCGTTGCAATAGTGTAAAGAGAGAATAATAGAATTTTTTGTTTAATTTTAGCACTGGCGAATAAAAAGATATCGACGAAAAAGTACTATTTTTTTAATTATCTGGAAATCTAAGTGCTTATAACTAATATAGGTTATAATTGCGGGCTTCCATACTTGCAGTTTTGTTGTATTAGTGGGTAGAGAGTATAATAAAATAATTTTTGTAATTCTAACACTGGTGAATGGAAATATATCGCTAAAAAAGTGCTATTTTTTCAACTGTCTGGGTATCTAAGTGCTTATAACTAATAGAGATTATGACTGCGGGCTCTCATACTTACAGTCTAGTTGTATTAGTGTATAGAAATATAATACATTTTTTTTGTAGTTTCAGCACTGGCAAACGGAAAACTATCGCCGAAATAGTGCTATTTAAAATATATTTCATATGTCAAATGCCTTGCAAACGATTGAGGTTATATTTGTTGCTGATTATAACTCAAGTATAGTTGTTCGGGAGTACATTGCTAATAGTTGAAATATCATCCTAATATTACAAACCAATAGGTAGATGTATTTGAATATCTCTGCTTGCACTTCATGTACACGCGGTTTACGTTAAATCTATACGTCGTTTTCTGTACTTGGAATTTTTTTTTTTTTGGCAGTTTTTATTATTAATCACTATGTTACGTGTTTGTATAATGTATTTTTTGTATTTACTTAGTTCCTAAACCAAATAAAATAACTTTGGATTTTCGTTAGATTCCAACGTCTGAAACTTCAGATACATTTACCTACGTATATTTATCAGCACACTAAAAAAACAAGTAAAAGTATTTAATAATAACGGCTCTTACAAACCACTCACCAAACTTCGTGATATTTATGTAATACAGCTTTATAATTTGATGATAAAATTATAGGTAAAAAATATGATTTTTATTGAATCCTTGTAGCTTTTGAAAACTGTAACAGAATTATGATTGTTAAGTAGTAATAAACTTATTTCTTTCGCTATTGGTTTAAGCTTTTAATCCAAATGTAAGCACTCGTTGTAATAATAAATTCTATTTTAATTACTATTAGGACTAGGGAAAGGAGAAATAAAATATTTTAGATGTTAAAAAAATTGAAGACTAAAAATTCTGTTCTGATGTTTTCGGTAATTACAAACATTTTTCAATGAACAACATTATTGTAATATCGCAGAGGCCTTCAAAGAATATGTCCACTTGATTGTTTTTTAAGTATTCGTTAATTATATTTTCTGACTCTAAGAATCAAAAGAAAAGTATTTTTAACATTAATTAAATCACAGTAATAACCCAGTAACCCATAACAATAAATTAATCACACTAAAACACACCGATGAAATAATATTAGCTAAAATGCCATTAAACAATGAATATTCTACATCTGTTATTTAACATACAATGTTTGGCCCTTGCACTTCACAGAGTTTATAATGTGATAAAAGTTACGTGTAAAAAAACTCCCTAAACCTTATACTGACATAATGTCGTTGAAGTTTAATAGTTTCCTACGGTACACACAAGAAAATTAAATTTTGAACCATCGTTGTGATAGGAAAAAAATAAGAATAAAAGCCTGGTTGACAAATGGATGATTGTACCATATAGCAAATTTTTGTCAATAAAATATGAATGTCACATAAATGTTAAATATTGTGTATCTATACAAAGCATTAAATTCATATATGACTACATTAATAAAGGTGGTGATAAAACATTTTCAAAAATTTGATGAGTGAATTATTCTGTAGTCGAAATTAGAAACTACGTTGATGGAAAATATTTAAGTCCGATGGAAGCAACATGGAGATTACAAAAGTTTCTAATTTGTGGTAAAGGTGACAAAGTGATTCATCTAGCCGTATATCTTTAATAAAAAAAACAGAAAATCAATATTTCTAGAAAATAGAATTAAAAACACAGTAAAAATTGCCAGAACCCTAGACGTTTGGTTTGAGTTCAACAAAATTAATTATTTTGCTAAATCATTTAAGTAAGTACGTAAAAGTTTATTAAAACAATGTTCTCCATAATAGTCTTGGGATTTAGAAGTAAAAAATTTCTTTTAAATATAGCAATAGGCAACTTTCATATAGTATTGGCCAGGTGCATGTCATTTAGCGCCACCCTTGGTGTCAAAATCATGCAACCGTGGGTACCCACATTACACGTCAACAGCATACACCGATGCACACTTTTAGTAATAATTAATTAACTAGCAAAAAATTAGTGTATTTATTCATCTGATAATGAATGCTATCATAAAAACAGGCTTTAGGAATATGACACACTCGATTTGTTTTAACTCTGAAGCCTTAAAAAAAGGTAAACAGTTGGTTGAAAGTAGTCATGTGTGCGATGTTACAGAATTTCATAGTGACGAAGTTAGCAATTTGACGAGTGCCGTCGTAATAAGGCAGACCTTGATCGGTAACTTCAGCTCCCTACAAAGTTAACCTGCATGTAAATTTTATTTAGATTATTATGAAAATTGTCTAAGTTGCAATGCACATGAAAATTACTTTTAGTTACAGTTGAATAATCATTGAAATTTATGTAATTTTACTCCATTTGTCTATACGCTACTGTTACACTGAACAACACAGCACTTTCTTTCACCCACATTTCATAAACTTTTAAATAATAGAAATCACAATGATCATGTCTTATTTCACGTAATTATCTTTGTTTTTGCCGTCTGCTTCTGAGAGTGTGCTCTGGATGGAAAACTGACGAGGCTTAATTAATAAGTATGTTGTTACATTCAAACATTTTACAACCGTTCTTGGCACCACATAGTTTTTTTTTTACATTTGTGTAACTGCAATTTCATGATATTGATACTATTTATGCATATGTGATGATAACATGTGTAAATTTGACAAAAAAATGTTATTCTTTCCTTAATTAAGCAAAAATGACAGTAATTTAGTACCCCAGATTTCCTGTTTTCGCCACTATGCACGCTAGCGTCGACTCATCTATCCCCTCCCATCACTTGCACCTGGTCAATATCTACATAATCCTTAATGATTTGTTAGAACGTCAGTATTCAGTAAAATCATAGAGCAATGTCAAATGGGAGAAAAAAAATTTTTTCTCATTTTATTTGACTAAACCAATAAAATTTCAATTGTGATGGTCCTGGAAGATCAAAAACAACTTTTCTGGTACAAAACATAAATTTAGTATTTAGTTTCTCGAAGTAAAAAAACCTTATCAATTTCTTGGACTGGCATAACATAATTAGAGCTCCCAAAAGAGATGACCAGTCAGAGGATCTTTGGACTTCAATGTTTCAGAGTGTATTTTTAAAAATAAAATCCAAAAAAATTAGGCTAAGTTAATTTGATAATTTGGAATGAGGCCTCCATGATTCCAAAAAAGCCTCAGAAATAGTTGTCGGTACTTAGTGGGATCTATGTAGTACAAACATACTCACATTGATTGTTTTAGGTGAAGATTTTGGTCAAATTTTTGTTAAAAAAAAAAATGTAAGAAAATTATAGTAATTGCTAAGACTCTTTAATTATTATTTTTGTAAAGACTTTTTTATGTGTTGAATTTGACTGCAGTATTCGTTCAAGAGATAAAAATGTATTTAACTTGTTATTAGAAATGGACAAAAAAAATTAAAATATTTGCAATTTCTTAACATCAGGAAACTATTAATACATGAACAGTAGTTTTTGATGAATGTTGTGATTATTCGATTAATAAAGTTATACTGGCTACTTATAGGTGTTTATTATTATTTATAATTATTAAAAACAATCTATTTTTCTCAGTGGACTAACAGAAATAATAGATGTTATACCAGTAAAGGAACTGAGGTATGCTACAAGAAATGAAGTGAGGCAGTCGTAGAATTCTGAAGGCGACTGTGAAGGGCTCAACAAAAAACCGAGCCTATAAAAACAAGGAAGAAACAATCAATCTTTTCCTTATTTTGTAATGCAACAAAAAAGCTACACAGCCTGAACTCCTTAGTTTGAGTGAAGTAAAATCGATTTTCTGTTAAAACATTATTAAACACCCATGTTTTAGAAAACTAGATTATGGTTATAACCTGAATGAACAAAAAAAAAAAAAAAAAAAAAAANAGTAGCGAATTGAGAGAGAAACGTTGCAACGCGTAATCATGAAATTAATTAAAATTTAAATTTATACTGTGGATCACATAAAAAACTTATTGTGTAACTTATGTCACTTCCTTTAGGTAAATAAATAAGATTGAATAATAAATCACGATGAATAAATTCTAAAGTCGTAATACTAAATATAAATGAATTCTTAATCAAGCCCTATTGTTTTTAGTCACTTCCTTTAGGTAAATAAATGAGATTAAATAATAAATCACGATGAATAAATTCTAAAGTCGTAATACTAAATATAAATGAATTCTTAATCAAGCCCTATTGTTTTTAGTAAATGATTAAATAATGTATGCTTAGAATCCATGTATTAAGTAAATATTGTAGTATCTAATGAGCACAAATAAGTACTTTAATTAAGTTAAAATAAAGTACTTTGATTTTAATAGCAATATAATCCTATTGGAAATTTNACTTATTTCTAAGTTATTTATAAAAATAAAGTATCAAGCAAAACTTTTCAAAATTATAAAACACGTAACAGTGTTATGTTTAAAACATTGGCTGATACTGCAATCTCTCTGAATTTAATTGATCATGATATACAAATCGTTAAAATTTCAATGGAAACTGACACAGTCATGCTATTATTTCAATAACGACAATTTTTTGTGTGATTTATAATATCAGAAAACATTCCAGGCAATGATACAAAGGAAAAATAAACAAATTTTTTACAAAAGCTCGTCTTAATACTAAAAAAAAAACTGTGCTTTTATACACTTTAATTAACTTTTAAACATTAGGTTAATTGTACTCATCATTTAATTGACTAATTTCAAAAAATTAACTTAAACTAAAGTGAAAGTCCATAAAAATTTTACTCTGTAAATACATATTAAATTCTATGAATGTTTGGTTGAATGTCAATACAAAAGAAAATTTGAAAACAGTTTGTGTGTAATCTAATAGAATTTTTTTTAGTGATAGTCCCGAAAAGTTAGAAAAAATTTGACGTAGTCATTGCACCATCGAAACTGGTTTAAAAACACTTATGAATTTCAATTTGCCTTACACCGTTACGGTCGTGTCCCTACCACATAAACAATTAATGAAACTCATTTTATTCTGAATGTATTCGCGAGTCAACGCGTTACTATCTTTAACTTTTTTTTTGTAAGTAATTTACTCTGTTTCTACATAATAAATATTAATTGTTTCAAAGCCTAATTGGATACCTGAGGTATGAAAATACCGCTACTAATTACATGACATTCTGACGATGGTTTCTCAAGCGCTGTTTAAATAATGAAATTATTAGTATCTTCAACTTCGTACTTTTTCAAAAATCTTGAATTAAAAAAAATATCCAAAAAATTTAATCAGATACAATTTATTTTTTAATTCTGTCAAGAATTGGTCTCTATCAGTCAAGACTAAAGTATTTTGATGAAATATAATTGACATCACGTACTTTCTTAGTTTGCATGGAAATTTTGTTTCAATACCTTAACACATGATTTATCAAAAATATAAAAATTTTATGTGGATCAAAGTGGTTTTATAAAGTTCTAGTATAATAAATACAGATGATGATGAACCAAATAAGTTCCTTCTTTCAATAAACTATCATTAACAACGTATTTAATATAAGTACAAGTTACAATGTACCAGATTGATTGAGCTCTAATCGGTATGAGAAAACGCAAAGCACGATGACATCTATTTCACTCATCGATCAAAATTTTTAAATTAACAAATTAAATGCTACTTAAAGACTTAGATTCTAACAGAGATACTCAAGTGATTTATGAGATGATAAACAAGATTAATAAAAAAATACTACTTGTTCTCCAAGATAAAGTTAAAACTTAGGTTTGGACCAGGTAAAAATAATTGTCCTTTCTGCGGCAAGTTAAACAGAGCGAAGAGTTGCTTTTTCGTGGTGCTTTTCTGATGGTGCGCTGCGAGAGATGTTAGTTCGAACAGGGCCGATCAAGGAAAAAAGAAAGTTAGGCCACTTACCTCAAATGCACTGGCCTTGAGAAAGTAACGTAGAAGGAGCCTACTCACACATCTTCAGTAAATGCATCAAAAAAATGTACTCATGACTTTAGCTGTCTGCGTAAATCCACTCGAACCTCGGTGAGAAGCTTGACCCGGCGTACCTAGTACCGCACCACTTGGCTTTCTCTTTCTCACACACTTAAACAACTATCTTTAGTATAAAAAATAATAACATTTTGAAGCGGTTTTACTTCAGTGGTCAGCGTACTAATACAACGCCGTTCTAGGGGTTGTAGGCTCGATTCCCGGTGAAGGCAGATTTAAAAAAAAAACTGTTATTATTAGAAAAAGTTTCTTTGCAACCCTGGCTGTTTTGGGGCGGGTTTTTCCGTGGAATTCGCCTTGAGAGTAATTCCAGGGCTTTTTCCTCGCCCCACCGGTCTTCGGGCCTGGGTTAATGCAAAACAGTGGTAGAGCTTTGAATAAGGATTAGCGGATTCGATGCCAGGCAACAGGTAGGAATCGCCTGCCCTACAGTCGAAGAATGGTTTCTGAAACATGGGTCTTCTTCGGAGATGTTAATAAGTCTGGATCCAATCCTTCAGCTGAGAGCGCTGGCTTAACTGGCGAGGAGTGGACGGCCCTGAGATATGGAGTCTTCTTCGAAGAAAGGCTACACAGTGGTGAGTAGACCCGATGACCATTGGTGGAGTAACTGTCAACTTACCCGGCAAAGTGTTGCACCGCAGATACTTATCCAGTGCCTATGATATGATTAGGTATGATATCAGTTAAAAAGTTTGAAAACGGGTGCGATAATAAACCCCCACATATAGTTAGTGAGTAGATGGCCCTGGCTACTAGGCCATAAGGCTGTTGTGGTTACCTAGTTAAAAAAAAAATATGCCATTGTTTTGACTTAAAATTATTTCTAAAATTGTTATGATTCAGATTGTAATTTTTCTAGATATTTTGAAAAACATTAATTTTTCAAATTAAAAAATTTTTTTTCTTTCAGTGATAGCGGTATACCACAGTGGTAGCTCTGCAAGCACAGTGCGTTACAAAGGGAGTTAATACATTTTCATGATTTGTGTTTGCATAAGTGTGATTTTTTTAATGGTTTGTGTACAAACAGAATCCTCTATAACTTTCTTCAGAGAAGCTTAACGAGACATATTAAAGTATTGCTGGGATTCTTTATCCAAATAAATCTAATTCGTTTCAATTCAAACTTCTTCTTTTTGGGACAAAATTTTTTTCAGCGTTTAATTTTTCAATTATTCACCTTAAAGTTTTATTGATAAATAAGCATTATTTTATTTCCCACTCTTTAAGTTGTATACTGCTTCCAATAGTTGAACTTCAAAATAATTTTAAGGCCTAGCAAATTGATAAATAATAATTTATTGTTATCTCATGCATATTTTTGTTTCTTAAGACTACACACTGTTACTATTTTGAGTAACAAAATCATCAAGAGTATGCTATTAAAATTTTTTTGAAATTCTGAATGTTGTTTTTTATCGCATCACTGGTTTTCGATCACATCAGAATTTTTTAAAAGGCCACTTAAATTGACGTTTCTATTACGCATTTTATATAATCAGTAATCTTACATATTTGTTACCAGTTGAAAAATTGGTAATAAAAAATTAAGCAAAATTGATAAAGAATAATAGTATGTTTCCTTCTTTAGTAATTAAGATTTATTGTTAGGTACTGTACATGGCAGTATTAAGAGCAGTAAGCAGTATAGCCCATGAATTTATTGTCACTTCTTCTAAACAACGTAGAATTTTTACCAATTTGAAAAAGGCCATTATTTTATTTATAACATCAGAAGTAAAAATGCTTTTAAAATAGATCCACAATCGAAAACTTAAAATCGTAGCTGATTTCTTGCTCAAGGTATCAATATTCAAAACATTTTTCAATAGTTATGATCGTGACTTACCCGATGTTAGTTTTATATTGGTCAAACATTGACAGTACTGTGAATATATGAATCAAATCTCTGTTAGGTTACTTTCTGTGAGGTGTAGTATCCATACTTGCAAGACAATTCTGTTTGAATATTCTTATATCGATGGAAGACAACATTTTTGAAATATTCGTGTTTTGATATACTGAGTTGTATCAGATCATCATATTGTCATAGAGATAATATAATCTAAACAATGTGAGATTTATTGCTAAAAGAAGTTTTCATTATAAATTAGATGGTAGAAATTTTGGCCTGCGTTTTCTGGACCAGAGCTACATTTCTTTTTATTCTAATAAAGTTTTTTTTGCAACTTACGACTATCATTGCCCAAGCTCTGCAAAAATTGTGCTTCATTTTTGAATTTAAAAGTATATAAAAATCTAAACTTTTATTACTTTTTGCTTTATGTCATCTTTTCTGTAAATTTTTCGTAATATAAATTTGTACAGTTTTTTTTGTTCTCTTTCTAAATTAATTACCTACCAAACAAGACCAGGTAAAAGTTGCTAAACGTTTTTGATTAACGAAAAACAGCGTTTACTAAATGAAAATATTCTGTTTTCGTACATTTCGTGCATTAAGAATAATGAAATTTGGAAGCTTGAAATTGTGTGAAACTATTAATATAAATTAATAACGTTAACTAATATGTTTATGTGGGGCATTCTTTTTAATATTTACCCCCCCTGCTGTCCAAAAATGGAAGCAGCTAAAAATTATAATAAATTACTATTTTGTAGCTTGAAGCCTGTAGTTTACGATAACGAGTGGCTCTTTCCGAAAATAAAAAATGGCGGCTGATGGCATGACTCTGACTGTCGATGAAGACCGCAAAAAATGTTAAAATAAGCAAATATCTTGAAATCTTATCATATTGCAATTGAAGAATATGAAGAATGTATGATATAATATTAGATTATACTGAATTAAAATACAATAAAGC
>NW_019379862.1:1001145-1017284 GCF_000648655.2 Copidosoma floridanum | reverse complement strand
ATAATAGTAATTATGATAGTAATAATAACAATAACAACAATAATAATAATATTGATAATAATACCTTAGGCTGAGGCAGTTGTCCTACGGTGCACGTCCCCCTGATGGCCGATGGGGGTATACTTTCTGCAAGTCCATCGTTCTAAAACGCTGCGGTGGTTGGAACTTGTACCCGTGGGTGGTTGAAATCGAATAAAATAGTTTCCGTGGTCCGGAACCCTAAGGAGAAAACGTTGTTAAAAAATCTAGTGTAGGTTTTCGAATGAAACTGAAAATGGGTGACACTAACAGAAATGTAATACCCCAGGTAATAACTTCTCAGAGGGAATTTGCTGCAAGTTCCGATCTGGTGAAAGCCCAGATTAATAGTGCTGGCCTCACGGATTTTGGTAAAGGCCACAAAAAATCCAGCAAGAAAGAAAGGAGGCAACTTTGAATAAAAAATACTCACAGACGGGCTTTACATTCTTGCCCAGCCATAGGCGAGACAGGCTGCTAAACAGGAAGCGGAGCAAGTAACGTCAAAGCTGTCAGTATTTTCAGCAACAATCCCGAGATAGATCTGTAATATATTTGCAACTTAAGATCAAAGCTAACTATAGAGCAGACAAAGGAGGATCTTGTATTTAGTAAAGCCAAAACACGTACTTTTAAAAAAGCAGGCAGCTTTACAAAAACGAGTTGTACTATTGTTATGACTTGACTTGTTTTAAGTATGGTCTTGAACGTTTATATGTTGTTCGTGGTTCTCTTAGTATTTACTGGTTAGTACTAAAGTTTCGGATTTCTCCAGCGCTTTGTGCAGTACTTTTTTAGCGTTTCCTTAAACTAAATGAATGAATTCGTTGCCAGAAAAAATGTTGTTGCGGTTTCTGTTGTTTTTGCTGTCATTAGAACCACTGACAGTAGGCTTCGTCCGCTGTTCCTTGCTCCTTAGCATAAACCGAGACTATGGATGTCTTTGGAATATACCCGAGTTGCCTCAGCCATAATGGTATGCCTAACGAATAAAACTTGCTTAAAAGACGCAGAAGTCAAGAGTTGACTAAATCTTTAGAGGACAGGTCACAGTTGTAAAAAAAGTAATTTTTCCTTTTGATTGAGCGTTTTTATAGCATCAGATACTGTAAACTAAGCCTTTAGTTGATTTAGGTAAACCAATGTGCGATATTTTTGCAAAACTGCGTTGACAGCAAAACAGTAGGTTGCAATGATGATGGTTCATATTATGATTTCCTGTATTTAAAATTATAATACAACAGTACGTATAGCATTTTTCTGATAAGAGCGATTAAAATTTTGGATCGATGATGATGAAGGTTTGAATTTGCAATGTAAGAAACACCAATTTCAAGTTTAAGGGTGATTTAAAAGCTTATAAATTTCGCAATTAATTCTTTCAAAAATTTTACCACCGATATTTAAACAATGAAACAATTTGTTAATTATAATTTTAAAAGTGGTATACATTATCGAAATCAGACAACCAACGGTTAAGCTCAAATAAAATAAGGAGCGGTGTTGGCTCAATAGTAAGCGTGCTTGTTACTGATACATTGCTGTTCTAGGGGTTGTGGGGTCGATTTTCGGTGAATGCAGATTTTTTCAACAACTGTTTTCATCGGGAAAAGTTCCTATGTAACGCCGGCTGTTTTGGAGCTGGTTTTTTTGGGCTTAGTACACCTACCTTTTTACTATCCTTGTTGTCACACTGTTCTACCTAGAGTTTGTTCTAGTTTCGGCGATGGCATAACTGCACGGCTGATTTTTGATGATTCTTCTGGCTGCTGCTATCCTCTTTTGTTTATCTTACTTACCTACTATATCTACCTCATCCTCTGTATCCGTTCACTATCTACCTCTATTTATCCAATATCTTACACTTTGCTATTTTAGTTTATTCTACTATTCCAGCTCAACTTTCAATTTAACTTGCTACTCTTTAACCTATTACTTTCTTTGGCCTACTGTTCCCTATTTTTTATTTTCCCTCTTTTACGTACACATATTGTTCAACGATAGTGCAGGCTTGGTAGCTGCCGATAACTTTCTCACAATATAGATAAAAAGTGACGTGATAGTTTTAGCTACCTCATCGCACGTATTCAGCAAAAGATAAATGGTTTCAATGAGTAAATACAGAATTTAACAATGTTTAAATTCACAATGCTGAATGATAAGGTAGCGAAAGTTTAATTTAATGGTGCATGCACACTTTGACAAAAATTGCCTTAATTTAGATGTTATTAACAATTCAACAATGGTTATGCACGGTGTGACTTCTGGTTATTCAACAAACTTTTGAGATTGCTCTGGGAAAACCGTTTACAGTCCATTAGAGAATATATTAGCTACATCGAAAAGAGAGCTAAAGGCCATTTCGGAACTCGACTTTTGGAACTGTTTCAAATATTGGAAAATCTATTGGTACAAGTTTATTTTATTTGGGAGGTGTTACCTTAAAGGTAATGAAATTATTTCGGAAAAAAATTAACATTTTTTAAAATAAATGCTGAGTTACCTAACTTTCAGGACACAGTGGTACAAATACCCAATTTTTTTTATGACTTATTAATTCTTGTATCTTTATAAAGGTTAAAAAATTACGTAAGCAAATCCCGACTACTTCTCCGATAATTCAATTCACTTCACTTCACTTCACTTCTTTTTATAAGCAGTATGTGCCAAAAAAAAATATATTTTTTTCTTCCCCGAGCGTTTTTGAGAACTAGGTGCGTACTTGGTATAAAAAATAGGATTCGCACCTGTTGCGCATCTAACTACAGCAAGCACAAGGAGTCCCTAAGGTTTGGTGCTTTCCCTAGTAACATGCGCCACCAGCTACAAAAACCATTCTGTCTATTTCTGATCTTTAGATGTTTGGTTTTGAAATAATATGTTTCCGGGATCTCTGAATCCGAATATGATGTCTATATAACTCCATGTCATCAGGATTTAACATAACCTCAAAAAAACTTCTTAATACCCCACAACGACACAACCCAATGACCTAATAACCCTACAACCCCATAACCCTGAAAAAAAGTCAAAACGTCTCAGCTCTGACGCTTGGTGTTTACGAGCTTACGAGCTTGATGTAGTAACTGATACCTAAATTTGAATCGTTATTAGTTTTACAACATCTTAACTCCATAACCTAATACCATAACACAATAACCCTACAACCCCATGACCTAGAAAATAAGTCAAAACGTCACTTGTGAGTGCCTCAGCCCTAACGCTTGGTGTTTGCAAGACAGATATAGCACTTAAGACTTAAATCTACATTGTTATCGATTTCACTAGACCTTAACTCCATTACCTACTAGTTGTGTTTTCTCAAGCCTAGAGATTGTGTTGTGAGAGCACAATCTTCGGGCTCATGCAGCTCAATACTACGTTGAACTGTACATACACAATGCATTGAACTATATCAGTGCATACTGACGTGCTATCACAGTTCAACATACTTTGAACTCTCACAGCCACAGTGTACCAGCTTTCAGTGTTCAAAATTATTTTCCGTGTAATAACCCTATACCATAACCTTATAACCTTACAACCCCATAACCCAGAAAAAAAGTCAAAACGTCTCAGCTCTGACGCTTGGTGTATACGAGCTTGATGTAGTAACTGATATCTAAATTTAAATCGTTATTGGTTTTACAACACCTTACCTCCATAACCTGGTAACCTTATATCATGACACAATAAACCAACAACCCCATAATCTAGAAAATAAGTTAAAACGTCACTTATGAGTGTTTCAGCCATAACGCTTGGTGTTACGAGACAGATATAACACTTAAGACTTAAATCTACATTGTTATTGATTCCACTAAACCGTAACTCCATAACCTAATAACCCTACAACCTCATGACCTCGGAAGTTTATGATAACATTTTTAAGCATTAAATTACAGTCCTGTCTGAGGGCCGGATATAGTACTTAAGACTTTACACCATGTTTACGTCCGTCCCACAGGTTCTTAATCTCATAATCTTACAACCCCATGGCTGCAAAATCGTAGAAGAAGACATTTCAAATTAACCTTGAATTTGCAACCACTCCTTTGATACATTATATAAATCGGGAACCAATAGGTATAGTGGAAATGTCAGTTTGGTATAAGAAGATCACAATTACAGGTCATACTAAAAAAATACTGCTTTGTTTTTCTCACGAAATGGGTATTACTCCGAATTAATGCATCTTTGCACCAAATTGAACTATTTCTTTGCATGTTTGCAATCCAGGGCACCTCCCCGTGGTCCACGGTGGGCAACGGAGCTAATCCATTATCCGGCAGAGATCCTGGATAACGGTGTTCACGCCGTCATGGCAAACATTCGGAAAAATTTTCCGATGCAGGGAGTTGGATACCCAGTATTGGCGGCTATTCGGGGTGAGCAAGCGGACCCCCAGGCGTCGTCATCCAGCCACCGTAGCTTCGTAGAGGGGAGTTCCTTGGCCTCTGCGACGTATAGAGCTACAAGGAATGATAAACCTATGACTGTGCGTTTAAATGATGACACAAATAAACCAAAAACTTTTTGTTAAGTTTGCGGTATGTACCAACCACTTAAGTATTACAAAAAAGTAAGCGATGCCGTCATCCAAGCATACAAATGTTGTTTTGATCTACATATAGAAAATCTTAATGAAAACTGAGTCCCTCAATCAATATGTCGTACCTGTCATAAAATGATGATCGATTGTTACAATAATGAAGACTTATCGAACTTAAAACGTTCTACTCCAACGTTATGGAACAAGGCAGAACCGAAAAATAAATGTTTTTTCTGTATGACTGACACACGGTATTTCAATTTTAAAACCCGCTAGAAAATCAAATATTTTAAAACAAAGACAGTCATTTCTGCAAAATAGGTTCTGTTGCAAAATGTGGTCGCCCAATAAAAAGTTAAGTTAATATAAGTGTTGAAATAAATGATGCAGAAGGAATGAATACGAATGATGTAGAAAGAATAGATACCAATGATGTACAAAAAATGGTTACAGCTGATATAGACATGATAGAAAGTGAGAGTGCTAATGGGTTGGATACACCTTCTGTTAACACAAGCCGAAATTACTTGCCTGAATGATTCAGTCAAGATAAATTGAGTGATCTTGGAAGAGAATTGGGCCTATCAAAAGAGGCTCACAAGCTCTTGGCCTCGAGGTTGGAAGAAAAAAAATCTTCTGGAAAAAGGTGTCAAAATAACATTTTATTGAAATCGAGAGAGTGAATGTAGACCTTTCTTTACTGAGGATGAATCTCTCGATTTTGTACATTGGAATGATATTCCCAACCTTTTAAATACACTCAAACCTGATGTTTACAAACCAGACAAATGGCGTCTCTTTGTAGACTCTTCTAATCGTAGTTTAAAAACAATACTTTTGCATAATATAAATATCTTATCCCCTGCACCAATTGCCCACTCTACAATTCTGAAGGAAATATATGAAAATGTTAAAATTGTTCTGGAGAAAATGAAATTTTCTGAACATCAATGGGAAATTTGTGGTGATCTTAAAATCATAGGAATGATTCTGGATATGCAGAGTGGCAACGTAAAATTCCCATGTTTTTTATGTTTATTCGACAGCAGAGATAAAAACAATTATTACCTTGAGAAAGAGTGGCTCAAACGATCATAGCTACAATTTGGTTCTGCAAACGTTATTAAGCCACCTCTTGTACACGAGATAAAATAGTTGATTTCACCTTTGCATCTCAAACTTGGTTTAATTAAACAGTAAGTGAAAGCTTTAGACAAAGATGGTAAGTGTCTTAAGTACATACGAGTCAAAATGGCCAAACTCAGCGAGGTAAAATTGGATGCAGGCATTTTCGACGGTCCTCAAATTTGACAATTTTTTAATGATCCCTATTGTATTAATGTAATAATCTAGGAGTCATATTGCTTATTTAGTTAATGGACGGGGATCATACCCCGATAAAATGTCTCACAAGTGTGAGGCAAGGGGACACACTGTAATAAAGCACCCCAATTAGTGTGAAGCAAGGGGGCTCTGTAATAAAAGCACCCCAGTAAGTGTGATGCAAGGGTACCCACTGTAATAAAGCACCCCAATAAGCGTGAGGCAAGGGGACACACTGTAACAAAGCACACCAATGAGCGTGGGGCAAGGAGACACACTGTAATAAAGCACCCCAATAAGTGTGAGTTAGTGGGTTACGATGTAGTTTTAAGTCTCGAGTGCTATATCTGTCGTGTAACCACCAGGTTTCAGGGCTAAGACACTTACAATTTACGTTTTGACTTATTTTCTGGGTTGTGGGGTTGTAAGGTTATAAGGTTATGGTATAGGGTTATTACACGGAAAATAATTTTGAACACTGAAAGCTGGTACACTGTGGCTGTGAGAGTTCAAAGTATGTTGAACTGTGATAGCACGTCAGTATGCACTGCTATAGTTCAATGCATTGTGTATGTACAGTTCAACGTAGTATTGAGCTGCATGAGCCCGAAGATTGTGCTCTCACAACACAATCTCTAGGCTTGAGAAAACACAACTAGTAGGTAATGGAGTTAAGGTCTAGTGAAATCGATAACAATGTAGATTTAAGTCTTAAGTGCTATATCTGTCTTGCAAACACCAAGCGTTAGGGCTGAGGCACTCACAAGTGACGTTTTGACTTATTTTCTAGGTCATGGGGTTGTAGGGTTATTGTGTTATGGTATTAGGTTATGGAGTTAAGATTTTGTAAAACTAATAACGATTCAAATTTAGGTATCAGTTACTACATCAAGCTCGTAAACACCAAGCATCAGAGCTGAGACGTTTTGACTTTTTTTCTGCACTGAGAGATACTTTCCATTTACGTGTACAGTGTACGTTTGGCGTTCAGCCGCGTGGTGGCGTGTCGACACCCAACTAGCTGAGTGAATACCGAGCGCTCACTCAGCTTTCAGAGGAACAAATTTCGTTCACTCACAAATCTGAGTGAACGCACTCGACGGGCCGTATGAGTGTCTAACCGTCACTGAGAATATCACACGTATATATGTACGTACACGCGATAGACATTGCTGATTTCGAAGAACAGTATTTCTTCAAGAAAGTGTTGTTACTGGAGCAGGAAAAGTTGACTAATTAGTGTAAGATAAGTATTTTTTACGTGCTTTTGATTCACTTAAAGACAATACTAACAGTACCTCTATAATTCAGAGTATACTTGTTGTTTGTCTTTTTTTTCATGTGCCGTTATAAGTGATAAGTTAAATGATATTTTTTCAGTTCAATGCTATTGTGTCATGTGCAATCTTGAATAAATGGCAAGTGCAACATCAGATGGCAGATGTATTTAAAAAATATTAAAAGTCATTGAACGATTTATTGATGAAATAAAGTTTTGTAAAAAAAAAAATTCCGTCTTACACTTATTACTTAAATTTAATTTCTTGTACAAGTAACGATAGCAATGCTGTCACCCTTCAAACTAAAATGATAAACATCATGTATATCCATGCACATATAAATACGTATGTATATATATGATATTCTCAGTGTCGGTTAGACACTCGTACGGCCCGTCGAGTGCGTTCACTCAGATTTGTGAGTGAACGAAATTTGTTCCTCTGAAAGCTGAGTGAGCGCTCGGTATTCACTCAGCTAGTTGGGTGTCGACACGCCACCACGCGGCTGAACGCCAAACGTACACTGTGCACGTAAATGGAAAGTATCTCTCAGTGTGGGTTATGGGGTTGTAGGGTTATTAGGTTATTGGGTTGTGTCATTGTGGGGGAAAGATGTAGAGTAATAAAGGTGTTAAGGGTGTCATTTTTAATGGTTTTTAGTTTTTTTTGGAATTGTAGAGCTCGATATATCGAGATATTTTATTATGAAGTAGTTTTTTTGAGGTTATGTAAAATCCTGATGACATGGAGTTATATGGACATCATATTCAGATTAAGTGACCCCGAAAACTCTTAGTACACCTACTTAGACCTCAGAGATATATATTTCACTTTTTTTTTGTTGCTGTGTAATATACGCGTTTTTATGCTGTTGGCATTTCCACCAATAGCAGACAATTAGTTATGAAGTTTTTAGCTAGTGGCTTGACTGTTGGAATTTGCACCAACTAGCACACAATGTAGCGTTAGAGATTGATTTTAGTTAATTAAGTGGCACACAACAAGGTATTTTATGCGATAAAACGAGGGAAAGGCTGAATAATGTTTATTTTGTATCATACACCATATTAGTAACTATTCAAATTATATCACTAGATTTTTCAGGTTACGTGATAAGTCTGGCTACTGCTGTAGGAATAATTCCTAAGCTGTCTTGACCATAGATAGCACCGACTGGGTTCTTCAGGTCGTGTACTGAGTCTGGCCACGGCTTTAAGTATCCACCCAAGCTGGTCTGACCATCGAATAGATTGCTCGTGAAAGAAACTATAGGCTCGTATACCCAAAAATCTTACCTCCTTATCGTCGTCTCAATGGCCAGAAACAATAAGACGTTCATAAATTCTTAGAATGAGTCTGTATTATCTCGTGGCAGGGAGAGGGAATGATTTTCTATATCTTTTCTGTCTTCCTTAACATGTATTGTTGTTGTTCTTAGGGATATATGCTTACTTGTTAAGGAATATCATATAGCAGTGATACTGATCCCAGCGTTCGCTCGACTGTAATGTTAATGGGGTCAAAAGTACGACGCATTATAGTTTGCTCAATTTTTGGCTTGTCGGCTTTTGATATTGTAAGAGTGCTAAAAAAATAAAAGGATAGAAATGCAACATGCCGTTGTCAAATTGCATTGATTGAACTTTGACCAAATAAATGAACAAAAATACCCTGGCTTACGCATTTGCTTATTCAACTACATCACCCTTTTCATGGAAAACAAAGACATGATTATGAAGTTGGACAAAATTTAGACAAAATTATCACCGCGTTAGGAAGAAAAGAAAGGTAGACCAGACGTTGCATCGTTATCTTCCTTTATCTCTCCTGATAAGTTCGTTGCGAAGCGCTAGCTCTGATGCTTGGCATATAGTATATCCATGTACATAGTGCTTAAGTCCACGGAAAACGCGAGCTTGAAGAGAGAAAAAGATAAGTAGTAGAAAGAGAAAAAAATAAATCGAGTGCAGCCTTAATGAAACAGCTGACAGTGCTCTAAATGTTCTTATTCTTGTGCTATTACTATTAATGACTCATTATGATTCTAAGTTCTTTGCTTTTTTTATGCTCAGATATTTTCCACTCAATACTTTCTACTTTCAAAAAACTAACTTATACTGTAATTTGTTGTGATTATTAAGTTACACTGTGCCTTTTCTGGGCTCGCTACAGCTTACATACATATGGCTCACTGTGTAGTTTTCACTACCCTTTTCTCCGATCTATGTACGTAAACTTTTTTTATGTAAAAATTGTAAAAAAAATAGTTTTTGTAATATTGATAACTAGGTTATGGAGTTAAGATTTTGTAAAACTAATAACGATTCAAATTTAGGTATCAGTTACTACATCACACAGGTTCTTAATCTCATAATCTTACAACCCCATGGCTGCAAAATCGTAGAAGAAGACATTTCAAATTAACCTTGAATTTGCAACCACTCCTTTGATACATTATATAAATCGGGAACCAATAGGTATAGTGGAAATGNATTAAATTTTACAAATTCTTTTTTTTTAATGTCTCTTGTTACTAATGCAGTACACTTGAATTTCTTACACTCTTTATCTTAAAGTTTTTTTTTCACATTTACAGATCGAAGATAAGTCAAATATTATTCCCCTTATCGCTGGTCTAAGAAAGGACGTTCTAAGTCTTATATCAGAGGTAAGCTTTGATTTTATAGTAGATAATGTTTTGATTTATTGTTTATTTTATTTGTTAAATTTAAATTTAGGGTATAACGCTGATCTGGGAAAGCTATAAACTAGATTCTTATGTACAGCGATTGTCTGATGTAGTACTATCTTTCCAAGAAAAAGTTGAAGACTTATTGGTCGTTGAAGAACAATTAGATATCGATGTGAGATCATTAGAAACATGTCCCTACTCAGCTAATACTTTTGCTGACATCTTAACAAAAATACAAAAGTCTGTCGATGAATTATCCTTGAAAAATTATTCTAATCTCCATATCTGGGTTTCAAGACTTGATGAAGAAGTCGAAAGGAAGCTCGCTTCTCGCCTTGAAGCAGGAATTAAAGCCTGGACGGATGCTTTGATGGGTCGAAAAAAAGATGTTGATCTGAGTATGGATACTGATGCTCCATCACAACCAACACACAGATTAGGTGGGGATCCCAAAGTTCAGAATCAGTTACACGAAGTTAGGATCACCAATCAAACTATGTACTTATACCCAAGCATTGAAGATGCTCGTTTTCAAATAATGCAACAACTTTTTGCCTGGCAAGCCATTGTTACTTCACAGGTCAGAAATAATTTTATGTAATACAAAGTGATTTTTTAAAGATTTTTATACGTAAAAAATTATAATTAAATTTTTACAATCATTCTTATACTTAAATTTAAATACTCTTTATGGACATAAGGAAATGATTAAATTACTAATTTTTTTGGACATCCGTCTTTTGAGTAAAAAAATAAGTTTGAAAGTAAATCATTGCTCATGAGCTTAGTTTGTAGTGAAGATTCATTCACTTGTTTACAAAGAGCAAGCCGATATTTAAAACTATCAATATTAGTGTGAATATTAGCCAGTATAAAAATTTATTGATTCGTCTAAGAAACTTAGCAGTAGGGCTCATAAAAAAAAGTAACTTATGTAGGAAGGAAACGAAAAAAATGCTTACGAATAAACAAAAGTAAAACTCAATACTGTTTACGTGAAAGAGAATGATTAAAAGAGCAAGCTCCTCGAGAGGAAGTTTTGGTGACTTTCTTGATTGAAATCAAACATGATGTAAACTCTCGTCCTCTTACTTACGGATCACTCCAAAACATTCTTTAATTGACAAATTTTCTGGTTAGTTTAGGGTAGCTAAATACGATATGACGGTAAATTGTTTGCGTAAGTAATGGCTTGTAGCTCAACACTCATCTAAAGCTGCTTTCATAGTTAGGATTAGGCTATTTTTTGGTAACGGTTCAAATTGCTTTTATTTTATTTGGAAAAGTAACTGTTCGACCAATTTAAATACAGATTTTTTTAGCCTTACTATTATATGCAATGAACACGTTTTTTTTTGGTAAGTAAATAAACTGCTTGCAAAACTGATGTTACTAAAAAAATTAAACGATTGCTAAAAGAAAATCGAAAAATTTGTATTAGTTCATGTTTATACAATTGGGTAACATAAGCGAAGTCATGATTAAATTGTTTGAGAAAATTTTCCCGCGGCCATTAACGCTTATTTTCCCTTAAAAGTTTTAAAATCGCTAGGGTATTTCCGAATCTATTGAAGTACAGTTTCAGAGTCTGTGTTAAAAACTTTTTTAAATATTTTAAACCAATACTCGTCTTTTATACTTAATCAGTTTTAGTTTCTAAAGCAGCCACTTGTAACTTTTATCGCGGGATCGACGAGTCTTTTTGATTAGATTTAGATTTTTGTATTTTCGCCCCGTGACTTTCAGATATGATCAAGAAATGTGATTATAATTATTAATTAAAAATTGTCAATACGCTACGATAGTATATGCTTTAGAGCTCGCATCACAAAATACGTGTTATTCTGCTCTGCTTGTTTGATAACAGTTAAATTGATAGCATCCTAAAATTTTACATGATTTAGCTTGTTGCAATTCGTAAACCCACGTATTTAGCGTGAATATTCCGATCCCTTCATACAGACGTCTCTCTTTATTTTACTTAACTATACATCTTGCATCAATATTCTCGACTGAGCAGTTAAGGGAGCTAAAAAGTCTAGTGAATCGAAGACTCCCATAATTATGCTAAAAAATTCTCGCTTCTTAAATTTTTTATTTTCGTCAATTAAGTCTGTACCAATGTATTGTCGTTTATTTTTGTCTATTCGTCCAAAATATCGAGCTACTTTAATCCTAGTGATTTTTCTTGGCTCTTTTCTAAATTGTCAGATTTTACAAATAATGTTATTTTTGAGTCCATTAACACCGATTTATTGTTAGATGCCGAACTATGCATTTTTTAGTGAGTTACTCGTCTGAAAGCCGCCACAAATAGAGCTATAACTTTCCAAGAAATCGTTCATTTAGCAGTTTTTGATCAATATTTTTGCGGTCAAACGATACTTTTCTTTACTGAGGCAAGCGTTTTTATCTTTAATAATTAGCGCGGTATTTGAGGATTATTTTGCGCTGAAAATCATAGAAGTCATTCTGTATTCACTAACTTTGTTCGAATTCTGAGTTTCGTACTAAAAAAAACGTGTAGCGTCTTGATCCCCCTAATGAATTTTGATTTTTTAGAACATATCTCATAGATTAGTTTGTAAAGCATAAAAATATAGTCTAAATCGCAGGAAAATTCCTAACAAAGGTTTTATAAAAACAGGACTGAAAAGTAGTAAGTTGTTACACAAAATTATTTTCGATTTTGAAGCTGTGTCGAAAACGAAACGAGTTTTACCGGGTTTGTTCACATTTTGTACCCTGAATGCAAAAGGTACCATAACCTGTTATTAATTAACTCCTTAGTAACCTTTTGGACAAAACTGTTATCTATTAAACGGTCAAAGTCTTTTCGATATCATTGTGGATAGTTTGAATCACTGCCTAATTTTTGCTCTTGTGAATACTAATATTTTTTATGCATTTTTAGGACTATTGGAAAAAACTTCGTCGTCTTTCCTCCATAATTATTGAACGGTCCATTTATTTTTACGATAACGGCTTGTTTCATTAAGTATTTTAAAAGCGCGTTTGTCTTTTCCACTTATAATTATTACTCCTATTTCATCAAGATTTTCTAGTTCAAAATAAAATTTTATCAGCTTTACCAATTCTTGGTCAGTTCGAGAAAACGCTAATTTTTTTATTTTCTTCTTTCCATGTATAGTGCAATTAGTATATTACGCACCTAGTGAACGAGTTTAAGAATGTCTGAGATTTCACGTAAACAAACGCTGGAGGCGAGTCCGAACAAAATTGTTTTGGAAAACTGTCGCATCTATCACTTAGCTCGTACCATAACATTTTTTCGAATGTTTGGGCATGAGATATGTGTTAGAGATTTTCTCAAAAGGGTCATAACTGGTGACAAATTGTAGGTATATATTTATAATATCGAAACCAAAACTTCATCGTCCTAATGTAAGAGGCTGGATGAGCCAAAAAAAAAACGCCAAGTTTGATTGAATATTAGATTTTTTTTCACTGTTTTCTTTGATTACCGCAGCGTAGTGCATTAGAATTTCTTACTATATGGTCGTATGGTCAAGAAAGAGTATTATCTTGAAGTTTTACTGTAACGTTTTGAATTTTATCTTTTCGTGAATACACTGGAATTCTTAAACCAAATATTGAGATAAACTTATGGCCTTGATATTTGGTTGTATGAACTTTAAATGGTTATGAAATTATGGTTTTCTTTTCGTTTTTGAAATCCTTCAATGCATTAGTGTATTGTACATGTATACGAAGTGTTATATTAAATAATTTGGGACTTCAACCACTTACACAAGAAGGGAGTATGAAGGGAAAACAATCAGAAAAAGTGAAGGTCGCTGGTCACTGTTAACTCGAATTAACAGATTTAGCGAACCCGGATAGTGAAGGAATAGCCCAAATAATTATGAATTATACTAGGAGATAGAAAAAGGTCGTTATGTTATCTATTTCATTTATATATTATCATTAGACTTGTTTTTGGAGTACTATAAAAAAATCAATATGAAAGACAATCATGTAAAACTACCACGATCTACAGAATAAGAACGCGAATTAATTCTAAGAACGACGCAAACTTATTTATTTATACGTTTGTGTTTCAAGTATTTCAAAAAATTATTTAACATTTAATAATTATAATGGTTATAAACGCATAAATTAAACAACANTTCTGTACAAAAAGCTCATTTAGTACTAAAACCCAAGACCATTTGTTATTTTGCACGAACATAAGTATATTTTACATAATATTTTAAATATCTACACCAACTAATTCAATATTTATTTTTTACTTAGACTATTGAAATATGCCTTTACGCCTAATAATATTTTTATTTCTCCTTTTACATGACTTAGAATTTTATTATTAAAAAAATTAGTATATTTGTTATGACAAGTAAGTCTAACTTATTTATTTATACGTTTGTGTTTCAAGTATTTCAAAAAATTATTTAACATTTAATAATTATAATGGTTATAAACGCATAAATTAAACAACACATTTATGTAAAAAGCCGTAAGGTGCGCAACAAATGGACTGCCAACTAAGACTTGATTAGAAAGAGAGGCCTCGTAGCCTCCCAAGCAAGGGAATCCAAGTTAGAGAGCTGGGACTCTCATCTAGCTATTGCATGAGACCTCGGTTTTAGGGAGGCACACGAATCTTTGCCGTCCTTACTTTAAGAAATCGACGTGCCAAAAAGAGACAGGTAACAAGAAAAAGTCATACCTTGGCGACTATTCCATCTCGTACTGTGGTAGGCTTGTAGACTGCGACGCGGGCGGCGGTACGGAACGTGTTGTGTAGCAAGCTCCTAGAGAAGCACCTATCTGATGCGCGAGTGCACTTGCCCTTTATGAGCGCCTAACTTTAAACTCACATATAAAAACGTATACACGAATTTAAAGAAAAATGTATCTATTTTTTATATAGTTATACGACCGATGGTCACAATACACCACTTGAGAAAAGTAATATGAAGAAAACGTTTGGAATCGTGGAGAAACAATTCATGGCTATTACATCACCATCATGCCTCTGCTCACTCATCTTTGCTTGTGAAAGATTTTTTTTTTACTCTTATAACTAAACAGACCTATGAAAGGTCAGAGATTTGTAATGATCAAAAACACACAGACTGCATTGCTGAATGAGCTCAAAGCTGTACTGGAAAATGCTTATGAGAAGCGCTTCGAAGATTGAAAAAAGCGTTGGCACGAGTGTATCGTATCGTAGGAGATTTACTTTATAAGGGTTAACATAAGTATTGATGAATAAATGAATATTTTTTTTTATATAAAGTCACCTTACTTTTTTAACACACTTTGTATGTTCACGTTACACAGTTGTCAAAAGAACTGCCCGTTATAGGACTTACAAAAGTTGTAAGCCATGCCTAGAGTTGGAAAAGAGTGCTCCGAAAAAAAATTGTATATATTTTCAGGTGTCGAAAAACTGACGCAGAGCATTTATGACACTAAAGCAAAACCATAAAAATGGGCGAACAAATAATATATAAGCTTACAAATGAGTTCTTAGTAATAACTCTAAAAGTTATTAATGAAATCTTCTAACTATTTAAATAGCCAAATGACATGAATTTGTATTCATTGTGGTGCTGAAAAATAGAAAAAAAAGCTCCAAGACTTAGTTGTCCTGGTAGTACTGTTCCTTTCTATTATTCCAACTTAATATCATTGTATAAAATTTTGCGTAATTGCAAACCTTTATCAAGACTTTTAACTCTAACTTTGAATTTGGAATATAAATTAATCTTAAAAACATGAAATTAATTACTATTGCCAACCAAATTCTTGTTAGTACAAATCAAAGATGAAATAATTTATTTAAAACCAATAAAGTTCATGCAGTTACAGTTGACGAAAAGGAGGTTCTGAGGATATTGCCGTACATCGTCGTCATGGGTAGTTAAAAGTTTCTAAGCTCCATTGGTTCTGTGTCTTACTGCAATTTCTTTTTATGTGTATTTTAGAGAAAACGTATATTTCACTGATGTACCATTTCAGAATCGTTCACTTGAAATGTGAGGTGGCAGACGGTGGGCAAGAGGGGCGGATCGAGAGAGGTCTTTATTTTCATAGGATTTGTTTTATTGGGTTGATATAACAAAGAAATGTTAAATTTTTTCCCTTATTTGAAAGAAAAAATTGAAAATTTTACGGAGGGTTAAGGTGAAATCAAGAAGGATTAGTTACTGAATTTGGTCTTACAACTATATGATTTAAAATATATGTGTTTATTCATGTACATATATATATATATATATACATA
>NW_019379862.1:982198-1000747 GCF_000648655.2 Copidosoma floridanum | reverse complement strand
TTGTTAATTTCACTATTGAATATGTATGAGAACATGACATTATATTTTTTTATACTCAATTAATAACAACAAATAATTTTATAAAATATTTTTCCATGGGCCAAGCTCATAGCCCTATTTACCACCAAAAGATAGAAATCTTATTAATTGAAATATTTTAAATACTGTGCATAGTCATGAAACAATATTTAAATAATAATTTTATTGCATTGATACATTTATTAATTATTTAAAAGAACTGTGCAAGAATATTACGTACAATTTTATGCTTTTGCTAATGTGAAAAAATTAAAATTTTTTTTATTTATATTAGATAAATTAACGTCAAACATTTATTTCCAAACAAAATTTTCTTTTTTTGAATTATTATCACGTCCTGTTTGAATAGAAATTCCATTTTTATTTCGCATCTTGATAACGCGACGTATAATTGACCATACAAAACAGTGGTTCTTTCAAATGTAATCCAATATCAACAAAACATTGATCTTGAGATTTATTGATAGTCATTGAAAACGCTAAGACTAAAGCAAATTGTTATCCGTATAATTGAAATTGAATTGAAAAATTTATATAAATATCATGATCAGATTTATCAACACTTGTAAGTAGCATGCTCTATGCTGTTATATGCTTTTATTTCTCCTTTTACATGACTTAGAATTTTATTATTAAAAAAATTAGTATATTTGTTATGACAAGTAAGTGTAACGCTATTTATTAAAAAGTTAATGTTTACCAAAAATATTGGAGCAAACATCAGTTGTTTTCCATTTATTGGGTACTTGAAATGATTTAATCTTTCTTTCTCTAGTATCTTATAAAAATTTTTTAAATATTTTGTCAATTGAATAAATATTGATATTAAGTTTTAGAATATGAAATAGTGACCAAAGATATGATGATTTAATACTTTTTTGTATAATCATGCTTCTATTACTATTTTTCAAAACTGGAAGAATCTGTCTGAAATCGCATCCTAAAATAATTGATTTATTACCAAAATGGATATTTGTATCACTTAAATTACGTAATAATCTTTTAACTACTTCTAAAGCTTTTTTTAGGATCACAGAAGCCTCGTCTTGAGTAATTAAATCTACTTCTTTCAATTTTTTCTTTTCAGATTCAAATTCTAAGAAAGAACTTTCTACGTTGTTTCAGTCTAATGGTAAACAAACTGTTCTATGACTAATCATTCCTTTTGGAAGTAGTATTGATGCTATACCAGTCGTATTATTTTAAAAATCGTCATTTACGATCAGAGAGGTTCATTACGGCCAGAAAGTAATACCACTATTTTTCATTTTTATTACTTTGAATATTCTTATCGGTACTTAATACAAGGCCTAATTAGAATCTCGTAATAGAATGTTAAAGTGAAGTAAAAAGAACCTTTGAGACGTTTTCTCCGGAAACACTATATAGTCAATAAAATGATTAAAAATGTTTCTTAAATTTTATCCCCTGGATATTTTTTGCGATTAGAAACGAGGCAAACAATTGTCTTACTAATTTATAAAAAGATATATTATACTTACATTTCTTCTGTTTTGACTTTCAAACTTCTTTACAAAGTTTTCTTAATTTTTTTAACTTCAAGGTGCAAACTAAAAAGGAAGTATTTAACTGATTCAAAAATTGAGAGGTTGGCGTGCAAGGACATACACCCACACACATAAGTTTTCTTTGTTCTAGGTAATCGCGACAACCTACTGGCCTAGTCCGCAAGGCCGTCCACTTGTTATCTATGTGTGGGGAAAGTATTGTTGCACCCATTAATCAATGACTTAACTGATATCATACTAATCATACCATGGGATCAGTGGTGATATTTCTGGTGAAGCACCTTGCCAGTTAAACTGGCATTTTTTGCACGAATGGTGCATTAGATTTACTCGTTACTGTGTAGCCTTTTTCCAGAAAAGAATCTATATTTTTAGGATCGTCCACTCCTCGCTGATTGAATCAGCACTACCTGCTGAAGTATTGTGTCCAGGCTTATGAGCATCCCCTGAGAAGTCGTATGTTTCAGGGTCCTGTCCTCGCCGATAAGGTCAGCACTTCCTGCCAGGCGCCTTGCATTAAATACGCTAATTCCTACTAATAGCCCTACCACTGTTTCGCTTTTACCCAAGCCTAATGACGTGTAGGGCATTAAAAAACCCCTGTAATTATTTTGAAAAAAAATTCCACGAAAAAACCCGCCATGAAATAGTCGGGGTTTGATAAGAACTTTTTTCGATGAGACATTTTCGCAAAAAAATCTGCATTTACTGGCAAACTCACGACTTCTAAAACGGTGTTGTATCAGTGCTCAGTACGCTTACTACTGAGCCGTTACCATTCTCGAAGTACAATAATTGCTTTAGAATTAATTTTAAAGAAGTTGGTTTTCATAAAAATAGTATGTTATGCCACGTAGAAGAGAAGTAAGCTTTCTCTTTCGCGTATCGATTGCCTAGACGTGGATGGCAAATACGTGGAAGAGGAAGCTTACTTTTCTCTCGAGATTCCTATACGATTTTTTCTCTTATTTAGAAGAAATGACGCACAACACATTTTTGTATGATATTTTTTAATTGAGAAAGTTATAAAAACAAAGAAAATGCTGTCGCTCTATCGCTCTGTCTTCTAATTAGAGTGCGCATGCATGTCTATCGCATAAGTATAGGTAATAAGTATAAATGCTGTATTGTATTATAACCTATCGATTTTTCATGTAAACCAATTGAGATTTACAAGAAGACAAAAAAACATGATTTTATTTTATTTTCGTTAAATTTTTTCTTTTTTCTTTGATGCTGTTAAACAGGCGCGCGTAAAGCCAAAGGCGAGTAAAGGATTGTTCGAGAGATGCGCAGTTGTCCCGATCCATCGATCGAGTAGCGAAGGTTGGGAGAGGATAGAAGCGTCTGATGCTTACACCGTTCCCCCCACACCTACAACCTTCGGCAGCGCCTACCGCAATGGGCTCAAGACTCATCAGCGTGAAGAACTCGCGAGGGCTGGCATTCTCTGACAGATACTGGCTCGGCTAAGATACTTGGTCTTTCTGGTGCTTGCAGGGAATCCACCAAACTCACGAGTTCGCTTAGATGCACCGCTCATTACTGCTTAAATGCACATTATTTGAATTTGCTTAAATGCACGCTTTGATTGCCTACACGCATTGTGTAAATATCACTTAAGTATTTCTTTTACCGCTTCGATGCCTAATCTATGTTTTGATGTTTAAAGGCATCTCTATTTTTGATTGTATTGTGATAACGAATTTAGTATATAAAGCCACTGGTACATTGAGCAAAACTCGTATTATTCATTGTTTCTTTTTCGTGAGCCTTGGCGCATTTGCATGCTTATTTCTTATTTTCAGCAGCCATTCACTACGACGAGTAACATTGGCGAGATCGGAAGCTTCATCCTACTGTTTCCACGTCGTCGACAAGTTCAAGAGTAGTAAGTACTGGAGTGGCTATCCTTGTGATTCCGGGCCTCCTCGATCTACTGCTTTGCCGTAGTGACGAGTGCCCACGCCCATTTCCTTCGCCAATGGCCCTTGGAAGAGACGGGAGGGACAGTTGTAGTATTTCTTTTCTTTTGTGTTGCCGATGAAAGAAGCCAAGGGATTGTGTGGTATCGCTCGCGTCACCCTACAGTGGCCTTAAGAAATTGTTATACTAGAATTGTTCCCGTTCGCCTCGCTCTCTGTTCCTCAGATAGTGCCCCGCATTGATGTTGATAGACCTTATGCTCGTTGTATAGCTATAAAAAATGTTACAATATACATGGTACATTCCGTGTGCATGTCAATCAGTTATTCTACAACAAACGAATTCAGACAGATGAGAAAGGTTCGTTCTGTACAAAAAGCTCATTTAGTACTAAAACCCAAGACCATTTGTTATTTTGCACGAACATAAGTATATTTTACATAATATTTTAAATATCTACACCAACTAATTCAATATTTATTTTTTACTTAGACTATTGAAATATGCCTTTACGCCTAATAATATGTAAAAGATATAATAAAGTATTATGGTAAAACTCTGAGTAAAAAAATAATTTGAATCATTCAATCTGCTCACGCACACTTGCTCCTACACGCAAGTAAATATATTATGGCTGTATTGTATAACACTGACAACGTTTGCGGCATAAAGCCTGTATACAAGAGCACTTATTGTATACCTATATCAGTATGCGCAATTGTTTAGTGGACATCCTCAAGCAGAGAAAATGAATCTCTTTTCTGCCGAAAAATAAGAAGAAAATGCATCTTTTACTCTAAGGTGTGTGAAAAATTTTTTCTTTCAAATCAGTCGTTAACAGCTGTAGCCTCAGTAAATAATGATTATTGTACAGAAGTGCTATAATTGCCAAAATACAAAATGGTAATTTCATAAACTTGAAAACATATTTACATAATCTTCTGCATTAAGTTATAAATTTTGAATTGAATTTATTCCGTGCAATATTCTGAAGGTTAACGAGATATCGGTCAAGCTAGGATATAAAAAGTATTAACATAAAAATAAGAATTCATTTTGGCTCTCATATTTAAAAACTTTGGCACACGTATATTTGTAAAGCTTACTTTTTATTTAACATGTGAAAATATATGAAGTAATGTTTTTATCGTAATAAACTAATTATCTATTTTACAAAAAAATCACAATTTAGTTGAGTTATATTTACATTTAAACACAATGTACATGTCTTACCGGTTTTATGACTGACAGCAGCAACATTGTCAAAGAACTTACAAGCAACTTAAGCGGTATAAAAACCGCTATAACCTTCTTAAGGCATATCAACAAGAATACCCAGTTCCTCACTAATTAATTTTACACTTCTTGCTTTGTACCTTTAATGATTTAAACCATGAAATTTATTAAGCTGAGTAAGGCCAATTAAAATATAACTTGAAATATTTTTTTTCTATTACTAACTTTTCATACTTTAAAATTGGGTTCATATAAACGTTTCACTCTGATTTTAAAAATCTTAATTTTGCATGTATAACCGGCACCATATTCAAGATGCTCAGCTCGTACTTTTTTTTTTTATCCATAATACTTTTCACATCCTTAATTCATATTTTTAAATCGCATAAATGGCAAGACATACCAGACGTATCGTTTAAAGCAGAACATGACTAAGTTTATGAAATTAACAGTTATTATTCACAAATAAATGAACAACATTAAATGTAAAAAGTATGGCTATACTTAATTATTAATATTACATTCTGTTAATTTGGTGTCTTGATAACCTTTCGGGGTCTGTATACTTGATGTGAGGTTCAGTAACAATAATAAGGCTACTAATTCTAAAAAATTTACTTTGAATGAGCTTGAATTTTTTTTATGTATTTTTTGTGACATCCCTTATATACTTGGCCGAAATGCAGATGTCTATGGCTTTAGAAATGTTTTTGTTCGTGTCCCTTGAGTAATCACACTATGGTCTAATTTTGGCTGTTCTTTGTTTGTTTTGTCAAGGGGTCGTCCAGTGTCTCTGACCAATTGAGGTACGTTTGTTCTTGATTTGATCATGCTTCTGGGTTTTGTTACTCCCACTGGCTCCTTCAAAGTTGTTGGCAGTGCTTTTGGTTTAATAGTCGTTAAATTTTATGTTCTTACTATTCCTTTTCTCTGACTTTATAATTCTGTTTTCTTTTTTCCTCTATTTTTTTCCGACCCATTATCAGAACTCTTAATTATAGTAATCCATTTTTATATTGTTTTCTGCATACAGAAATGGTCCAATTGGATTTCTAGATAATGCATCAGCTTTGGTATTGAGTTTTAGTGGCTTGTACTTTAAATTATATTCATAATCAGTGAATACAAACATCCAGCGCATTAAACGCTGTCCTGGGTCTTCTCTTGTGTGCATCCAATTAAATGGCTCATGATCAGCTACAAGCTCGAATTTATTTTCTAATTAGTAAGAACAGAAATGATGTATTGCGTCTAGTGTTGTTAAGTATTCCTTTTCAGTCATGGAATGATTAATGTCGGCTTTACTTAAAGTTCTTGAAAGGTAGGGGACAGGCGTATTGTTCTTGACTCAATATTGCTCCAAGAGCGTAGTCGGATTTATCTGTTATTAATTTGAATAATTTACTAAACTCGGGAAATCGTAAATTAGGCTCTTGACATGGATGGTTTTTTAGTATTTAAAAACTCTTTTCTTGTACTTCGGTCCATTCAAATTTTTCTCTATTTTTTAATAAATCTAATTTTTAGAATTATCTAATATTTCTCATACTTTTTTGTTAGGGAAATCTTCTAAAGATTTGTATCTTATTGGGGTCTAGTTAAATTCTTTGCTGACTTACTGTATGCAAGAAAAATTATACTTATTCGTAAAATAATACTAAGTACCATATTCGCTGATCGTAACCGGTCAAAAAGTAACCTAACTTGACGGTTGTGATACACTTGATCTTTTGCGTAAATAATAATAATGTTTAAGTACACTTACATTTCTTTATTTACTAAACTAATCGATATGAGATCCATTATTCGTTGGAACGTGGCAGGTGCGTTTTTCAAGCCTTAGGTCATTCCTATTAGTAATGTCCACGGAGTGTCGTAAATGCTGTTTTATACTTATCATGTTCAGCTATAGGAATTTGTTGGAATCCACTTGCAAAATCAAAAACTGAAAAATAACTGGATCCTTCCAACTGGTCCATAATATCTGCGATGTCAGGCAATGGATATGCACCACCAATGGTCTTTTTATTAAGTTCTTGGAAATAAATTACTACCATCCATCTGAGATTTCCATGGCTATCAGTTTTTTTTGGAACATTCCAGAGAAATGAATGATATGGGGACGACGACGGCTAAATTACTCTATTGTTAGGTTTTTCGTAGTGTCTATTTGCCCCGTATACATACGTTATTACGTAGATATAGTGGATAAGCATGTGCGGTGGGTAACTTTACTGTCCGGTACTTATAGAATCCAAGTTTATTTTCTTTTCCAAGCGAGCGAGGTGCATGCGTATACGTGGATATACGGTGCGAGCAGACACAGCGTAAGTTTTTTTTTCTACCTGTTCTTCTAAAACTTTTTTATGTACTGGTGGGTGATGATATTGTTTAGTGATAATACTGTTGTTATTTTTCGTCGGGATTTCATGTGTAACAAAATTAGCACAGGGTAAAGGATCTCCCAGTAACAAAAAGATTTCTGAAAATTCGAAAATCAATTGATAAATTTGGTGTCATTCTTCCAGGTTTAAATGACCAGTACGCACAAGTCCTTTTAAATGTCTTATTCTATCTTGTGTATTTTTGATGACGGGTCTCTCATATTTGCTAACTAGTATCGGGATCAAATTCAGGTGCAATATATTCGAAGGGTAGAATTTCTCTTGGATCTATTTCAATCGTAATATAATCTTCATTAGTGTTTATCGCCATAATATTAAATTGACCGTTTTCATATTTTACTATTCCTTCTCCTAAATATGCGTCATCACGCCCTATGTCCACTCGTGGTAAGTATCCTTCAGTTAAATTAGTATTAATTGCATTAATTCTTACTGCTTACAGTGTTTGAGCCTTGATCGCACATTTAGGTGGTTTATTAGTATTTTTTTGTTCCTCATTAAGGCAAAGTTGTTCTTCACTAGAAGTATTTTCACTCTATTTAATGGCATGGGGTTGAAGTATATTTTGGTTGTTTAATTTATTATTTTCACTGTACATTCTACTTTCATCAGTTATATTATCAGTGGCCTTCATAAAATTATCGCCCCTTTTTGATAAAATCAATTTGTCAAATTTATCTCGAAAATGAAAATCAGCTTTTATGTCTCCAAATTTTACGTATTTAGGTATATTTGACCTTTCAGGTGGCCCTACGATGTATTCGCCATGAAATTTTTTTTGGTCAATTTCATACCTAAGGCTCTTTGTTAGTGTTAAGAATGATAGCTAAAATTTTTCTTTCCTGTGCTTGTTTTTTTTAAGTTTTATTGCTTTTTGTTCTTTTTCATCCCTTTCCAATCGCTCTATTTCTTCAAGAGTTTTTGAAAAAGGAATGGGGTTCATTACGTCATCATCTAATACTATATATTATCATATAATACTACATAGCATCATGATAATACGATAATGTGGCTCGTCGTTCTTTTCAAAAGTTTCGACCCAATAAACCGCCATCTTTGGTCGTAACATCGTTCGGGATCACATGAAAAATTGTAGATTTTCCTTGTAGTCATTTACGTTGTTCATTTAGTTAAAACTGAGTGGGATGTGATTCCGGTAAGATAAATAATTCCACTAGTGTTTACACGTTAATATGGGTGTTACTAATCTTATTTAATCAGGTTTGTGGTGGCGCCATTATCGAGCATGAGTGTGATAAAGCGATTTTTCCTTTATGGGACTGACAACCTTATGACCGTAGACTCGTCGTCTACGCAGAGTCACTGATGCGTATTCATGTGGACGCTCTCGATTCTATTGCTATGTTCATTACTCGCGCTAAAACATTCAGTGAAGTGGTTGAATTTTGTCTTTAGGGTCTCACCTCCGAAGACGATTGGGGTGAGCTGCCTGAGAGTCTTAATAAAGTGGCACATGGTCATCTCCTGTTTGGTACTGATTTTGATAATTAGGTTTGAAGCTTTGTTATAATTATAAGTTCGGAGATATCTATTATAATTCTGACCTCTGCCCTAATATCCTTGATTATTTCTAGGATGACAGTTAGCATTTTATTTTATTATAATAATCTTTAAGATTCTCGTTATCATATCGTCTTAAATTATTTGTATAATAATTAGAGTTCCTCAACTGGTTCTGAAAACTCCGATCCCTCCCCTGATTCTGATAATTTCCGCAGTCATTCTGTTTGTTGCTATATTATTAATATTGTCTATTATTATTCTGATAATTATTATACTGCCTATTAGCATTGTGATTCTAATTGTTGATTTGGTGTCAGTAAACTTGTCCAATTTAATGCTATGGGAATGGCTGATCAGGGTACCTATTTGGCTGTTGATATGAGTTATTCAAATTATTTCTAAAATCACTGCGAAGTAGTCCTTGGTATCATGTGTTCGGTATTATACCTGCTCTCATTTGGCTCTTGAATCTCAATCCATAATCAAAGGCGTTGACTATGGAAGTAGTTTCTTTCGCATCTACCTGCTTGTTTATCATAGGTGCTAGTCCTTTTATGAGCATATCTAATGCCATGCGTCTGGTTTGGTTCTTCGTGTGCGCATTATAAGTTTTGCCTTTGTCTTCCATCAAAGCCTTTTCAGAACCGCTCAGCAGTGGGTTTACATAATCATCCTATTCGCCAACCGATTAGCCTTGACGTTGACGCACTTCCTGCAGCTAAGTTTGATAGAAAGCAATGGTTTTTTCTGTTGCATTTTTTTTTTTAAATGTATTATGAATGTCTCAAGGTTTTCAAAGTCTTGGCCGCTTACACTTCTACGTTCGGAGCCCTGTAAATTTTTTAACACTGCCTCTTTACACAAAAACTTTTTTAACATCTCTTACCCACCTTTTTTCGTTCCCAACATCTTGAATATAGTCCTTGAGTAAATTATTTTTCGCATGTTGAAACAGAAAATTGGCCTCAAAGGACTACATTAGGGCTTCAGCTACTGTTGTATCTGCATCAACTAAATTATCAATTTTATTGACCATTTTCACTGTTAAATTAGCATCTTTGTTGTATAATCACTTTCGAGAGAAAAAAATTTAATATTATATTCTTGTTTTCTTTTGTTTATTTATTGCAGAAAAATATTTTATCAGATTCTTGCCATGCATCGCAAGAGGCACAAGAAATAAAAAAATAATTAGATACGTACATATATGAGTAATATCATGCATTCGACGTGTTACACATAATTAATCATGGATAACAAAGAAAAATATTTTTATTTTTGATGTCTGTGTGTGTGTGTGTTTATATAAATTCTTTGGTCATTTTACAAAAACTGCGATATTTTTACGCCCTAATTGAGATTTTTTAAATTAAAAGCTTAGAATTATTTGATTATTTTTTCCAAGTTACATTACATCTAAACTAGTTAAAAACTTTTTGGCCCAACTCTACGATCATTTATTGAAAATCCATGTTAATTTAAATGCAATTTTTTAGAAATTAAAAAAGAAGTATTACGGTAATGACAGACTTGTCATTACCGCAATAGTACTTTTTTGCGATTTTTAAGCACTAACGTGAACATTTTCAACGAAATTAGGTTTGTCACATATGTACCCTATACTGCTCTGTACACTATAGTCATGTAATCGATGTTTTTAAATCCATCGAAGATTATGTATGTTACGGTAATAATCGCTTATTTTACCGACAAAAATCCTCTGTATTCGCGACGATACTACAAACAGCCAAATGAAAATTTGGGGCTGGAAAATAATTGACAGTGTTCTTTAACACTCTAGAATACAAAACGGTTACGTCGAAGAGTCTGAAAATGAATCACTTGGCCAAAGTAAATCCTTTGTGGTGGTGCGCAATTTAAAAGTGTCAAAAGTAGGCTTTTAGAAAGTACATTGTAAAAAAATTGAAAAATCAACTTGTAGGCATCAGAATCTGCAAAAAATATGATTTTTAAATGCTTCGCGTTACGGTAATGACATTTTGGTTTGTTTTTTCAACTCTACGACCATGCTAAAAAAAATTTCAACACGATCTCAAAAATGCTTTCAGGGAAAATTGGTTTCAATCGATTAGAAGAAGTTTTACGTCGAAATAATTCGATGCGTTTTTTTCAAACATAGGCTTCATGGAATATCGCATTTTTTCTGAAATGACCCATGTATCTCCAGTGTAAATTTTTGTTATGCACATACATGTATAATAAAATTTCAGATTATTTTTAGAGTATTTTCCTGTCGATGAAATGATATGTATACCATGTGTAATGTTCAGAAACTAAAATAAGAGTGTGCAATTAAGCGTGGGTATTTAGTACCCTCTTTTTTGAGATAGATAAAAAAATACGGTGCTGGGATTTTTAACATAGCATGTGCGGCTATATATTTAAATTGCTACGTGAGCATCGTCTATCTTGATTGATGTCTCTTTCTGCACAGAAAGAGAGAGAGAGAGAGTATCTGATATATAACTTGACACTTTGTCCTCCTTAGATTAGGAGGGAGCACGATGGTCCACGCTTGAATATTGTATTCATAATTTTTATATATTTGTGTTCGTGAGTGATCATCTGACTTTGTATTTATATATTTTTGAGAACCTCTTAAGAACTTTTTTTGCACGAAAATAATTAATTTATCAAATTGTACAGTTGGTTATTAATAGATTCTACTTTTTTTTTTTCTAGAAAAATGTTCTCATTTAATTATTTTGTAAGTAAAGTTTTTTGGCACTTATTTTGTTTTTCTTGTTACCCGTCCACGTTAGAGTATTTATGTGCTGATATTATTTGTACTTTAAATCTTCATTTATACATTCTTTATTCATTCACTATTTGTTTTCGTAAATTGGGAAAAGATCGCTCTAATAAGCAGATCCTAGATTTAGAATGTCCGCTATCGAAGCAGGACTAAAAAAACGAATTGCTTTGACGAGCAGATTCAAGGTAGGACTTAAGTTAGCAGATCTGATGTTAAGGTATATATTTGTATGTGTAGGTCAAGAGATTACTAGTTTGTAGTTTCCTTCTATCATTTCATACACGATGTTATCTCTTTTTTTCTTTTATGACAGTTAACTTTTCGTGTTTATTTATCGTTTACCTATTAATGTATTATCACCTTTCTTTTTATTTTATTATTATTTTTTTAATCATAACGAAATACCGCATATACTATGTTCTCCGCAAAGGCACAGCATGTACACGTCTGCTCACAGTGCACTATATGGGGTGTTACTCGTCATTCATTAACATATTTTTTTTTAAGGTGCTTTCTTTTTTCTTTAAAAATAGTCATAAAAGAACATATAGTAAATACACAAATTGTTAAAAACTGAAACATGCTTCGCTGCCTTTTTCGTTGAATGACTTACCATCATTTAACCTTGCCTTTGATTTACAACTGAGAGTTGTGGATTGCAGTCTCACGCTCTTCCACAGGCTGCGCTTCCAGTAGTCAGTTCAACTATTTGCCTACTTACTATTTAAGAAAAATTAGAGAGAGAGCGAGAGAGACATGATGATAATGAAACGAATTTATTAATGCCAAGGTTTGATAAACCGTTTGGCAACTAAAAATACATAGACATTTACAATTTGATCCATAATAATACAAATACATCAAATGAGCATTCGGTAAGTGGCACGTGGTAACTGTACAAATAATTTGGTTCGCCATTTACTTACAGAATTACTGAGTGAAGATACTACTAAACTACAAAACGCAAAGTAAAATTTTGATAATTATAGCTTAACGCGTAACATAGTACTAACGATTGCTATATAAGTAGTGATAATGATGATAGTAAGTATAGTTCCGTTAAAATATGGAGAATAAATAAAGTAAAGTTCTTGATCTCGTCCATATACGCTCCAATAAAATTCGCGTTACTGTGTGCTTTACGCAAAAACTACTATTTATTATTCGAAATTTTTGAAGAGAAACTTACAGGTAGTTATTCCAATAAATTCAGATCAGATTCGGTGGCAATAACAATCGGATCAGATCCGTCGGTTTTACGTACGAAAATTTCTCCACCGGGCGTCCCAACATATTTATATTTCCGTTTGCTAGCAACGTCTTTGGTCCGCATATAAAGTTTATGCACAGGGTGTGGAAGCATTTCGTACAGTTTGATGACAGCGTCGGTGTGTAGGTCAGAAAATAAAAAAGTGTATTTAATATTGCCGAAATTCTTTTTCTTGGACAAAACCAAATCTCGTGTGGTGGTCGATTTGAATGATACCACGAAGAACTTAAACTTAGTTACCACCGATTGTCCAGCTGCCTCCACTCAACTCTTAGAGCCCTTAGATTTTATAGCATTTATGCTTAGCATATCGCTTTCTAAATGTTGTAAGCCGAGTATAATTGATAAGGAGCTCGCAAAAGAACGGCCGGACTCGCATGGCCCTACGCGCATTTGCCTCCTGCCTTATCTCATTCGTCCGAGATACAAGCTCGCCAATCTAGGTCTTCAGTGCGGCGTTCTTGGACACGAGTTCATCGATACACTTGCCCAGCTCAGATGCATGGTTGGTTATAGAATCTAGCCTCTTATCAATCGCATTAAAACGATCTGTACTATAAGCCTGAATGCCATTAATCAATGTCATCAACGCGAGAAAACGACTATTTTCATTTAAGTCTTTCCAACGGAGTGGAATTTTGGTCCCCACACCAGCTGTGCCCACCGATGGGCCAACGCCAATCTTACTATCCCGATCGACAGCCTGCGTCGTACCAGAATCACTAGCTAACGACGAATTGGGAGCGATGGCACCAGCAAGGCCCTGATTTGAGTTGTGGTTTTCGGCCCGCGAAGAGATCCAGGCGATGCAGCTTGTCCAACGACCAACCGGTGGCAGCACATCGAGGTTGGAAATCACACGGGGTTGCACTCACAGCCTGACCTCTGAGTATCAGGAGGCCTACAGCACCAGAACGCAAGATAAAAGTTTTTCCGGGATCCAGAGAAAGGTGTTCTGTAGATAAAAAACTCCAGCGGAGGTATAAATAAAGGCGCAAAATCCAATAATAACGAAGCAATAGCTATAACGCGTCTACTGCTATGCACCTGCTAGGCTTATTAGGCTTAAAAAGAGAGAGAGAGAGAGAGAGGGAAAGAGAGAGACAATTCGTAGGTGTAGGTATTGCGGTATATTAAATCGATTCATCTGATTTTTCCTTCTGTGGTAGTTATGTACCTTTTCAATCTCTTTTTACAAGATTGTTACTATGTCCTGTTATGATTCAATTAAATTCAAACTTTTATTTTTTCATACATATATATTTATTCAGATTTATTATACCTATCGATATTATTAGAAACACTATTGAGCCAAGTATAATAAACTGGCCAGTGGCGCGCCATGGCGCCTTTGACAAAAATTAATAAACAATTGGTCTACACTTGATAAGTGGTAGAAAGTTACTAACTAAATTGCTGCGCGAAAAAATGCACCTTGCGTGAAGCTTTCGATAAAAATTTTTTTCTTACATGCTAAATGGCCGTCACTTGCTGACTTTATGCGTTTAAGCTTAGCGGCTCACTTCGGTTATTACTTGACACTTCTGAGAGCTACGAAGTACACAGTCAGCTTTGTTAGGTGACNCTAATACGTACAGTAAGTCTTGTCAAACAATATCTAAAATTATTATTAGTGAGTATGAAGGTGTTGGTCTGTTAGTATATTTTTGTAAATTTGTAAATATTATAGCATAACTGTGTACCTGAATTTCATACCGAAATTAAAATTAAAGAAAAGTGATTTCTACAAAAACCGCAAGACGGATCTCAGAACCCCTGACAGAATCAAAACTGCTTTATGTGTGTGGCAACGAAAGAAACATTATCCGACATCCATGCTTCCAGTGAAGTGAGCGGACACACTCATATACATGCCAAAGGACACACATACATATGTTTAAAAATGTATATATTAATGCAAGTCGTCATTCAACATTTTATAATTAGTCAAGTAATTTCTCTTAGTCAAAAAATGTATGATCTTTAAAATAAAAAAAAACCGTTGCAAAAAATAGGCAAATTTTAAATTTAAACGAAATTTACATTTAAATGAAATCAATAAAAAACCAATAAGACTTGTTGAACAATAAAATTTCACTGAAGTATTAAAGATATGGACGAAAGATTGTATTACGGTAGTCATAATACCATATATGACAAGTTGCGCCAAGATTATCAAGCTGTCGGTCTTAGACAAGGGCTACGAAGTGTCGTCACTAAATGCATTATTTGTTGGTTTTTAAAAGCAAACGCCAAAAATCTGAAGATGGCAGCCTTGCCTTTTTCTAGACTAACTTGTAATGCCTAACCTTTTCTGAAATTTTGGAACACATTTCTTTGGTCTGGAATATGTCAAAATAAGCTGACGACAACAGAAATGATGGTCTGTTTTATTCACCCGTCTATTGATACTCGTGATACATATCAAGCTTGCTAGATTATTGTGTACTGACTCAGTTATACTAGCATTTCGTAGATTTTCTCCTCGACAAAGAACCCCTACTTCTGTTTTTTGTGATGGTGAGATAAACTTTACAGGTTGAAGTGATGAATTCTAAATAGTCTTAAAAGACTTAGGTCAAAATGAAATAAGTGGCTACGCAGTAAAAACCAAAATTGATTAGAGGTTTAATTTTTCTAAGGTATCTCACATGGGGGAGCATATCAGCGCCTAATAAGATCTTTATGAGTTGCTCTTTAAGTAGCATTAAAGGAACATGCGCTTTGAGAAGAGAATCTTTTGACTGCTTTAATTTAAATTAAGCATGCATTAAACTCGCAACCGATAATCCACGTCTCAGTTGATCTTAAAGACGGGAAAACTTTAACTCCTAATTATTTTTGGCTTGGTGCGTCATCCGGACAAGTAAGATTTTCGAGATGTAAAGCGTGAAATAAATGTTTGTGAAAATGATGTTTTACCAGTTAATAGTTAGCAAACTCTTATTGGAAGCGATTCTTCATGAATAATTGCCTACCTTAATAACTCGAACGAAATTGTATGAAAATGGTTCACCTTTAAAAATACAAAAAATTTTATTACTACTTGATTACAATACCGAAAGAAATCTTTGAAAAAATGGTGTTAGAACGAGAATTTTTCTAGGCTCTAATGGTTAAATACGCACAGTAGAAACTGAAACAGTAAAAAATTTGTTATTAAAACCTAGTCAGAAAATCGTTCGATTTTCTTAGTTATCAGAACTGTTTGTGGTAAAGAATATAATTACCAAATATTTATTTTCTGGATGTTTATTTATATATTTACTTGTTTTACTTCATCGTTACCTGGTGTTAATCTAATACAGACAAATTGAGGGTGTAACGGAGACCGTGTGGACGGCAATCGTAGAGGATCATTCGAAGCTGAATTAATTTATTCTAAACGAAAAGATCTTGGGGAGAGATACAGTAAGTTTTCTGGGGACGGTTGTCCAAGATCAAGGTAATGACAGGTTTTGCGTTCGACTACTAAAGCTCTTTTGTTTTCTATTGCTATACAACGCGTTTTGTTATATACAAAAATCATTCTGACGATAGAAAAAATATTTGAGTTTAGTTGGACGAATCAAGCTGTTGATCGGTTACGTCATTTTTTCCCAATTTTTGTGTCAAGTCATTGATTAATTTGTTATAAGAAACAAAATTACCTTTGTTCTTTGAGTGCAGAACAATTGTTGCCAGTAACCTTATAAAACCATAACAAAACTTAAATCTTCTCTACTCTACTTTAAATAAAACAATAATTTTAGTTGGCCCCACCTAGATTCTTATATAAATTTTCAGTTCATATGTGTACATCTTTGTTTATCATTATTAAATGTGTAGAGCATTCTACACACCTCCACAACCCCCCTTCCACCCTCGCAGCCATGCTAAAAAATAATTGGAAAATTTGCCTTATTTCTCTGTTATTTTAACCCAAGATATATTGAGTCAAGCCCTTTCACTGCCTTCATGGACCCCTCATTACCCCCCACACGCTTTTTTTTGCTTATCACTACCATCCCAATGTCTGAGAAGACTTTTTTTTCAATAACTATATAATATAATCCTTGCCCCTCTTCTACTTTACGGAAATATGTATACATAGTTTTTAAAAATATTGAAAAAAAATTTTTTAATAATGTCAGAAAAACTTATTTTTAAAACGAAAATTGTTTTTACTTTTTTCTCACACCGTCAAAAAGGTAAATAGATGGACCATATACATACTAATAATGTAGATCAAAGTACATTTTGACTAATCACTAATACGTACAGTAAGTCTTGTCAAACAATATCTAAAATTATTATTAGTGAGTATGAAGGTGTTGGTCTGTTAGTATATTTTTGTAAATTTGTAAATATTATAGCATAACTGTGTACCTGAATTTCATACCGAAATTAAAATTAAAGAAAAGTGATTTCTACAAAAACCGCAAGACGGATCTCAGAACCCCTGACAGAATCAAAACTGCTTTATGTGTGTGGCAACGAAAGAAACATTATCCGACATCCATGCTTCCAGTGAAGTGAGCGGACACACTCATATACATGCCAAAGGACACACATACATATGTTTAAAAATATCCAAAAATTTATTGACAACCTTTTAAGGAAGGATTATGTTCTGAAATAAAATAAATAATAAAATAAGAAATCAACGAAAGAAATATATAAAAAATAGTATGAACAATATACACGGTACATGCACTTGACCGAGCAGAAATTGAAAGTAGGTGATAGCAGGGCCTACTAAGGCTGCCTATAGCCTACGAAGGTACTATAATGACATCGTCAGGGGGCGTTAAGTAGAACCTCAGTAGGCTGCCTCAATTATGAAGCTGAAGCTAGCCGACGTAGTGAATAAAATTATTAATAATTTCTTTCCAAAAATTTTTGTTCGAACAATGCAAAAGATAAAAACAAATAGCTTTTTCTGAATCATCAATAATTCTTGCTAGTCAGGTACTTATAGCAGTTATAAACAATAATATTTAATTAATAAACAATCAGAAACGCACAGAAAAAAAAAGTTCTATTGATAGATCTTTTACAACTTCCTTCTGAATTAGAGAATTTTCCTGTGAATTATCAAAGCTTATCGCTGTGTACCTACTAACAATACTTCATCAGTTTTCCGTCGGCAAAAAAGTTAATAATAATCTTATTACATACATAAATAGACAAAACCTTCGAAAAAATCCAAACTTTCGTCAAATTTCGTCTATAACTTTGTGTCAAGAAATAGCATTAATGTAAAAACTTACACAGCTCATTTCTGTGTACCTACCAGCAATATATCATGAGTTTCACTTAGGCAAAAAAATTAACAATAATCTTATTAAATAAATAAATAGCCAAAATCATCAAAAAATCCTAGTTTTCGTAAAATTTCGTCTGTAACTGTATTTCAATAAATAAGATTAATGTAAAAACGTACACAGCTCACCTCCGTGTACCAACCAACAATATTTTATCAGTTTCCTGTCGGCAGACGAATTAATACTAATCTTAATTAATAAATAAATAGATGAAATCTTTAAAAAAATCCCAATTTTCAGGAAATTTCGTGTATAACTATGTTAGAAGAAATAGGAATAGTGTAAAAATTTACACAGCTTATCTACGTTTACCTACCAGCACTATCTCATAATTTTGCCGTCTGCAGAAAAATTAATAATAATCTTATTAAATAAATAAATAGACAAAATCTTCGGAAAATTCCAAATTTTCGTAAGATTTCGTCTATAACTTTCCTTTAATAAATAGGATAATGTTAAAACGTAAACAGCTAATCCCTGTGTACATACAAACAATATTTTATCATTATCACGTTGGCAGAAAAATTAATAATAATCT
>NW_019379862.1:966288-979895 GCF_000648655.2 Copidosoma floridanum | reverse complement strand
GACGAAATTTAACGAAAATTCGGATTTTTCGGAAGATTTTGACTATTTGTTTATGAAGGTTATGATAAATTTTAGTTTTTCTGTCGACAGAAAACTAATAAAATGTTGTTTGTAGGTATACAGGAATGAGCCGTATACTATTTCTCGAAACAAAGTTATAGACGAAATTTTAAGAAAATTCGGATTCTTTTGAAAATTTCGACTAATTATTGATTTAATAAGATTATTACTAATTTTTCTGTCAACGTAAAACTAAAATATTATTTATAGGTTCACAGTAATGAGCTGTGTACGTTTAAACATTAGTCCTAGTTCTTAAAACAAAGTTATAGACGAAATTTCACGAATTTTTGGATGTTTTCGAAGATGTTGTATATTTACGTATTTCTTATGATTATTGTTAATTTTTCTGCTGACGTAAAACTCATCAGATATTGTTAGAAAGTACACAGAGATAAGCTGTGTAAGTTTTCAAATTTATCCTATCTTTTAAAACAAATTTATAGACATATCATGAGTTTCACTTAGGCAGAAAAATTAATAATAATCTTATTAAATAAATAAATAGACAAAATCTTCGGAAAATTCCAAATTTTCGTAAGATTTCGTCTATAACTTTCCTTTAATAAATAGGATAATGTTAAAACGTAAACAGCTAATCCCTGTGTACATACAAACAATATTTTATCATTATCACGTTGGCAGAAAAATTAATAATAATCTTATAAAATGAACAAATAGCTGAAATCTTTGACAGAATCCAAATTTTCGTGAAATTTCGTCGATAACTTTGTTTCCAGGAATAGGATTAATGTAAAAACTCATACAGTTAATTTTTGTGTACCTACTCACAATATTGCCTGAGTCTCCCGTTGGCAAAAAAGTAAGTAATTGTCCAACTAAATAAATAAACAGTCGAAATCTTCAGAAAAATCCAAATTTTCATGAAATTTCATCTCTAACTTTGTTTTAAGAAATAGGATTAATGTAAAAATTGTTACAGCTCATCTCTGTTTTTCTACAAACAATATTTTATTAGTTCCTTGTCGGCAGACAAAAGAATATTAATCTTAATTAATTACTAAATAGAAGAAATCCTTAAAAAAAATCTCAATTTTCGTGAAATTTCGTGTATAACTTTGTTTTTTAAGCAATGGGATCAGCTGTGTGTGCGATGGAACTCGCACAGCTCATTTCTGTATACCTTCTTACAGTACCTCATCAGTTTCCTGTCGGCAAAAAATAATAATAATCTTATTAAATGAATGAATAGATAAAATCTTTGAAAAAGTCTAAATTTTCGTAAGATTTTATCGACAACTTTGTTTTAAGCTGGTTGAGTTTTTACGTTAATCCTATTTCTTAAAACAAAGTTATACACGAAATTTCACGAAAATTTGAATTTTTGTGGATCTTTTGTGTCTTTATTTATTTAGTAAGATTATTATTAATTTTTCTGCTGACGTAAGACTTATTAAGTATTATTTGTAGGGACACAGGGATGAGCTGTGTACTTTTTTACACTAATCTTATTTCTTAAAACAAAGTTATGGACGATATTTCATGAAATCTTGGATTTTTTCAAGGATTACGTGTATTTATTAATTTTATAAGATTATTAATTATTTTTCACCTGACATGAAACTGATAAAATATTCTTAGTAGGTACACAAAGATGAGCTGTGTAATTTTTTACATTTATCTTATTTCTTCGAACACAGTTACAGACGAAATTTTGCGAAACTTTGGATTTTTTCGAGGATTTTGACTGCTTGTTTATTTAACTAAATTATTCTCAATTTTTCTACCGCCTTTAAACTGATGAGATATTGTTTGTAGGTATACAGTTATGAGCTGTGTACGTTTTTACATTAATCTTATTTCTCAAATTAAAGTTATACACGGAATCCCACTAAATTTGGATTCTTTCGATGATTTTGGCTGTTTGTTTAAGTAACAAGATTATCATTAATTTTTTTGCTGACAGAAAACTGATAAGATATTGCTTCTAGGTACACAAGAATGAGCTGTGTTTGTTTTTACTTTAATCTTATTTCTTGAAATAAAGTTATAGGCGAAATTTCATGAAAATTGGAATTTTTTAAAAAAGATTCCGGATAGCTTTTTATTTTATAAGATTATTATTATTTTTTCTGGCAACGTAATACTGATAAAATATTGTTAGTAGGTAGACAAGGATGAGCTCTGTAAGTTTTTACATTAGTCCTTTTTCTTTTAGCAAAGTATTAGACTTAATCTTTTAAATATTTAGATTTTTTTTAAGATTTTGTCTACTTATTTACTCAGTAAGATTATTAATTTTTTTTCTGCCGACAGAAACTGATCAAATATTGTTTATAAGTACACAAGAATAATCTGTGTACGTTTTTACATTAGTCCTATTTCTTTAAACAAAGTTATAGACGAAATTTTAAGAAAATTTAGATTCTTTTAAAGATTTTTGCCAATTATTGATCTCATTAGATTATTATCAATTTTTTTGCCGACGGGAAACTGATAAAATAGTGTGAGTAGGTACACAGTGATAAGCTGCGTAAGTTTTTACAATAATCCTATTTCTTAAAACAAAGTTATTAATTAAATTCTCTGAGAATTAAAATTTCTTCGAAGATTTCGTGTATTTATTTATTTAATAAGATTATTATTTCGTTTCTAAAGTTAAACTTGTGAAGTATTGTTAAAAGGCTTACGAAGATAAGCTGTGTAAGTTTTTGAATCAATTTTATTTTTTAAAACAAAGTTATAGACGAAATTTAACGAAAATTCGGATTTTTCGGAAGATTTTGACTATTTGTTTATGAAGGTTATGATAAATTTTAGTTTTTCTGTCGACAGAAAACTAATAAAATGTTGTTTGTAGGTATACAGGAATGAGCCGTATACTATTTCTCGAAACAAAGTTATAGACGAAATTTTAAGAAAATTCGGATTCTTTTGAAAATTTCGACTAATTATTGATTTAATAAGATTATTACTAATTTTTCTGTCAACGTAAAACTAAAATATTATTTATAGGTTCACAGTAATGAGCTGTGTACGTTTAAACATTAGTCCTAGTTCTTAAAACAAAGTTATAGACGAAATTTCACGAATTTTTGGATGTTTTCGAAGATGTTGTATATTTACGTATTTCTTATGATTATTGTTAATTTTTCTGCTGACGTAAAACTCATCAGATATTGTTAGAAAGTACACAGAGATAAGCTGTGTAAGTTTTCAAATTTATCCTATCTTTTAAAACAAATTTATAGACGAAATTTTACAAATTTTGTCTATTTATTTATTTATTAAGATTATTGTTTATTTTTGTGCTGACGGAAAACTGATGAGATATTGTTTGTAGGTATACAGAAATAGGCTGTGTACGTTTTTACATTATTCTTATTTTTTAAAACAAAGTTATAGACTAAATTTCACAAAGATTTGGATTTTTAAGATTTTGTCTATTTATTTATTTATTAAGATTATTGTTTATTTTTGTGCTGACGGAAAACTGATGAGATATTGTTTGTAGGTATACAGAAATAGGCTGTGTACGTTTTTACATTATTCTTATTTTTTAAAACAAAGTTATAGACTAAATTTCACAAAGATTTGGATTTTTAAGATTTTGTCTATTTATTTATTCAATAAGATTATTATTAATACTACATGATGTACTTAAATTTCTTATCAAGGGGGTTAGATCACTAACGAGTAGTAGCCCAGGCCGTAAATGTAAGGGAGCCCTCGTATAAGAAACGTCTTTTCTATGGATATGGTACTACCACATATGCAGCTATATCTTTTCTGTGCATAAACTACATATGTGTCAAAGTAATGCGGCTACTGCCCTCTTTCGCACGCGAGCAAGGCAGACGAGACAAATAGGAAGTGTTGTTAAGTATAGAAAATCTTGGTGAAGAACGTGAGGATCGGTAGAGTAAGGATGGAAGATAAGTGAAGAAAAAAGTCTCTCATCTCTACTTTTCTTGTTCTTTTTTCCGTAATTGTCATCCCCTATTTCCCCAAGTTTGCGAGTCTTTCGTGCGGGCCCCTTGCAAAGTTCCCCTCAGACGACTCGGATATCCATTTTATGGAATACTATTTACAGGGCTCAGCGATTGTATCAAGCACACTCCATTTATGATAAAATTTCACGGAAAAATATTTTTTAATAAACCATCTAACTTGCTGTACCGACCTTTTTATGACCAACAGTGACTTAACCCAATGAGCTGACGAGGTGTTGGCTTTCCGTCTAAAAGGAAGTTCTTGAAGGTCCATACATCACCAGAAAAATTGACTATTTGTTTTAAAATTCGAATAAGTAGTGGTTTCGGCATCCTGGGTACTCATTCCATCGAAAAAATCCATGAAAAAATCTCGATAATTTTCGACGAGATTCGAACCCACTACTTTTACAGTATCCCCAGCTAGGAGGCTAGCACGCCAATCACTAAGCTATTAAAGCTCCTCAACCAACTATAGGATTTAATTTCTTCAAAACAGTGAAGCTTGGAATACTAAAATTTGAACACGTTATCAGAAGTGCTTATGTCTGTGCACTCAATTTAAAAACAAAGATTTTTAAGATTTTAACAAATAGACCTAACCCCCTTATCATTGCTAAATTTTAAATTTTAATATTCAGTTCATAAGGTGAGTAGCCTTTACGTATATTATTCAGTATTTCTACAGAAAAATTCATAAAAATATTATTATCTTACCAATCTTTTCGCTTATAAATTGCTAGATCTAGATTATTATAGATTTTGACGTTCCTTTAAATCTATTTACAACATTATTGTAAAAAAAAGTGTATATATTGTCTGAAGTTACAATTACATTATTGGTCAGGTGACTATTGTTATTATCAAATTTTTTCAACAGACATTATTGGTTTACTTTTAGAAATGGAAAATGTTTTAGTTTGTCCTTTTTAAAATTTTGATAATAAAATTGATTGCTACTTACTTCTCTACATTATACTCTAAACCCTCTTGTTATAAGGACAACTTGTGTCTTTTTTTTTTGCTCTAGTACAATGGTAATTATCTGAAAATCTCGTAACATTTTTATTTTAGGTTCAGAGCTTATAGCATAAATTACAAAGTTATTTTGTGGTAAAACTTATATTTAAAACTATGTTTTCATAAAAATTTTTTTATACATCATTCTTTACATTTTTGTTAATACTAGAAAAACAAAGTTAGTTTGCTTGGTTATTTTTTTTACCGGGTTACCGTGGCAGCCTACTGGCCTAGTCTCTGGGGCCACTTACTCACCACCTATGTGTGGGTGTGTATTGCCACACCAATTTCTAAACCTTTTCCTCTTATCCTACCTGAATCCATGGGCACAGTGTTAGTATCTCCGGTAAAACACCTTGCCAGTTAAGCTGACACTCTCTGCGCCAATGGTGCATCGGGTCCACTCGCTCCTGTGTAGCTTTTCTCTGGAGTTTCAGGACGTTTACTACACGCCAGTTAAGCCGGCCCTCTATGCCGAAGCATCGGATCCAGGCTAATTAGCATCCCCGGAGAAGCCCCATGTTTTAGGGACCACTCCTTGCCGGTAAGGTCGGCGATCCCTGCCTGGCGCTTCAGATCACTGTTTTGGATTCACTCAGGCCCGAAAACCTGTGGAGCAAGGATAAAACCCTCGAATTACTCTGAAAGAAAATTCCACGGAAAAATCTGCCCCGAGACAGCTGGGGTTACATTGGAACTTTTCTTGACGAAAACAGTTTTTGAGAAAATCTGCATTCACTGGGAATAGAACCGACAAACCCTAGAATAGCGTTGTTTCAGTAACAAGAACGCTTACCATTGAGCCAACGCCGCTCCGTATGCGTGGTTATTTGTAAAAGTCAATAGTTTTCGGGGGTTGGTGCACAAAGAAAGGTTAAGTCTCACTAGTATATGTAAACTTATGCGGCCTCGCCTACTATGTGCTCAGCGAGCCAACCCCCTTTAAAACCTTGTTACGAGATTCTGAAACATTTAAAAGAAGACATTTTATTGACAACCTAACGTTAAATTCTTTCAGTTTTGAAAAATTTGAAATAAAATTAGTATTTTAGACAAGACTAATAGTTATTGCACTTAACTTACTAAAATTAAACATTAATATTAGTTCAATTGATTAGAAATTTTTATTATTACTGTTAAATGAGGAAAATGGAAAAATTCCATTTTTCAGGATACCGGAAGAATAAAAAACACATCATGCTTGTTTATAAATCCCTAGTCTCATTCATAACCCTTCGATCAATAATGTTTCATTAACGTACCATAATAAATACTTCTATATTTTTAACAACAAAGTTTTAAGTAGTTTTTGACAAGAAACTGTAATTTTCTACGACTTTGATTACGCCACTTATAAGGGAGTAATTAAACTAATGATAACATACACATTAACTTTCTCATGCAATTTTCAAATCACACTAGAAAACGTCTTCTGCCACATAAACTACTTTTAAAAATCAACTCTGTCATCATGTTGATAAGAAATTGTTACGTAAGTTCAGGAAAAAATAAAATCTATCTCTTAAGTAGAAATTATTTCTGGTGAAAAACAAGGAAACTAGGTTTTTATTCCATGAATTACGTTACATACAGGCAAATCATTATTGTTTGCTTGTAAGAACTTTTATTTAAAGCAATTCACAAAGGCTTATAAGTACATAAATTGAACACCGTAATACTGTGATAAAGTACGTGCTGTGGTCAAAAACGGAGTTGGACGATCCCAGGAAAATGGCTCCAAAGATGATCAACAAGAGAGAAACAATAGACGCACAAGCCGCTGCGAGACAAATTTGGTGACATTTGCGACTCCTGTTGCTTTCTGTAAGTGACATCCTGCCTGCTTCATCTCTGGAATGGAATAGTTATCAGCCGCTCGACATACCTGAAGCCTGTTCATCACCAGAACGATTCTCGACTGATATAGGCCAAATGGATGCGATGACCGGCAGAAAACCAGCTTCGCGATGCGTTGCAAGCACTCTCCAGTAGCCGTTTTGACTTAAGCTGCCCTAACAAGACCATTGGGCCCAGAATACACCCGCTTGGTATGTGCAAGGGGCCATTGCTCGGTCGATGAGATCATCGTGGCGTCCAGAAAGATTACGATTTCTCCAACGTCAAAGATCTGATGTAGAGTCGTACATTTGGACCTCTGTTGGAGTATTTTTAGCTACTCTTGGCTCCAACACTTCTAGAACACATTGCGCGTACTGCGGACAAGTGCCCAGTGATGCAGTTTTTCGAGGTCCTCGTTGGGGTGATCAACCTATACGATAGAGTCAAGAGGGCTGCCAAAGAAAAAATAGCCAGGTGTAAGGACATTAAGGTTGCCCGAGTCTCCAGCCAAAAGTGTGAGGGGGCGGCTATTTAACACCATCTTGACGCTGACCAGGATAGCGCTAAATTCCTCGTAGCTGAGGTGGTGTAAGCCTACAACTTGTCTCAAGTCCGCCTTGACGGACTTGACACCGGTCTTCCACAATCTCTCAAAGTGAGGAGTTTCCGGTAGAATTAAGTTTCTAGAGACGCCTTGGTTGGTAAGAGTCCCAGCAACAAGGTCCTAGCTGAACTCGGCCTCACGCAAAGCATCTTGCAAGTCTGCGTCTGCTCGGTGCAAACTGGTGGCCACAAAATTAAGAGAAGGTGATCAGAAAGGATTCATTGGTAAGGCTCCCACAATCTTGAGATATAAAGCCTTGGTTCTTATGCAGACAAATACAGCGATGTAGGCTTACGTCGTGTGGATTACATGCCTCTTATAGGCAAGTATCTTAAACAAGCCAGCGTAATCGACGCTGGATTGACTGAAGGCACAAGCAGTTGTAATGCGAGGTGATGGGAGCGAAGCCATGAGCTACGATGCAGTCTGGGCATGTAGTCAATCGCAGGTGCTGCAGCGACGAAGGCAGGTCTTGATCGTCTTCGTTCCACCAATGATGAAGGCCGACGATTGGCTTAAACACAGGTCAGGCAAGAGCCACCGTGTAGAGCCCAAGATTGTGCCTAAGAGATGATGAAAGAAGCCAGAGGGCAGGCTGCGTGAATTATTAAATTATGCTTTTCATAGTCTGGCAGTGTGGAGTGTTAAAGTCGCCAGCCAATCGCAGAATGTTGTTGCTATAACACTTCCTGAAAATTTTTGAACATTTATTATTAGTTGTCCAATTTTAAAACATTTTGAGTGTTTTAATGTTTTCTTCTTAAATTTCTAACAATTAAGAAAAGTTATTTGCATCGAATGATAAGTTATTTTCAAAATAAATTCAAATATTATTTACGAAGGTGGCAATCTTAATCCAAAAAAATTAATTTCAAAAATGTGTTATTATTGCATGGATAACACAAAGTTCTGACAACTTCTTCTCAGGTTTTTTTAATGATAAAGGCCGTATCCTAAGTTAATACAATGGTTTTGCGTGTTTCATTCAAATTTTTTCTTTTAAAATAATTTTATTATATTGTATAGGTCCAAACGTTTATTCCACAAAATGTTGTTTCTGATTCTTTAAGACAATGAAAAAAATTAATTTTATTAGCTTGCACACATGTTATGAAAAATTGTTGATTGAAAAATTATTTAACTTAAAAATAGACTGTATAAATCATGTGTTCACAGAACTCAATTTCTGCAGTCTTACGTTTTAATTTAGCTAATTTTTTTGTAATAGTCAAAGTAAACCATAAACATGATCTATTTTCAGGTTCAAAAACTTGATGCATGCGCAGAAGAGCACAGTTTTTTTCATTTACAACAAAATTATTTTTACATTTTTCAAATATTTTATTGCCATGGAGGTATTCTGAAATCGAAAACATTTCAAAGAATTATGGTTATTGAATAGTAATCGTAATTGTCCTTACAAAAATTTTTAAAGATTTGAATATAGCTCCGTAAACGTTTACATACTTAAATAATTTTGCAAAACTATTAATTTCTTGTAAATCTAACTATGCTGTACAATTATTTCTTGTTTCATAAGTTTAGTTGTTTCCTGCAATTAGCTCACATCATTTTTTCAATTTGCTCTAGTCTTTGAAAAATCAACAGTTTTACGGAAATAAAAATTTTGTTTAAATTATGAGTAGATAAATTATTAGGTTTATATGAATACACTCAATAGTTATCTAGTTATTAACAGTAGTCACCAAAATGCCTCGTATTGATTTATCTAAGGTGATATTAACCAATTTTTACTAACAATATAGATGAACTAATTATTGAGATTTTTTTCTCTGGCTTTTTTGAGGAGATGAGTATGATCCAAGATATCGAAACACCACTCATCAGTTTTTTAAAAACGAAGAGTGAATTTTTGTTCCATGACGTCTGCACCCTTTTTTTTAAAGTAAAGCTAACACTTGGGCAGCTCAACGGGTAAAGTTACTGTCGGTTTTAAAAAGAGTCGTCACAGCGAGTTAGATTGATTTATTGTCTTTGATAAATCAACAATTTTACAGAAATTGAAGTTTAGTTTGAATTATGAGTAGATAACTATTAAATTTATATGAATACACTCAATAGTTTTTTATAAACTTAAACAAGTTAACATTTTTGTCTTCCAAAAAAAAAATACATTCGTGACAAGAATATAACTTTTTATGTACAAGTCCTAATATTCAAAGTATAGTTTCTTTAAAATAAAAATTAAAAAAAATCTTTTTTTAAACGATTACGAACGAACAGGTAATGTTGAGCTAAATAAGATTTAGGTAGGTAAAGAAGTTGTAATTTGGTTGGCACTAACTAATCTTTGGAGAAAGTAAAAATGAATGATAAAGATATCGCTTATTTGTAATTTATTAAAGTCATATAAAAAAAATGAATAATAATGTGATCATAAAGAAGTATAAATAATGTGGTAGATTGGTGAAAGGGTGGTGAATTGGTGGAAGGGAAAGTAAAGTTTTTAATTTAATTTAACATTCGATTTATTCGTGTTTCCAACCAAATCATTAGTCTTTTACCCTTATGCCCTCCTGCAGCCCCTTCAAAGTCCCACTATATATACTGACTTTTCAAGTACTTCCGACAAAAGCCGTAGTCTTTCGAATCTAGTCATATACACTACAGCTCCCCTATAATAACTTAAGGTATTAGTTCTTTGGTAAATTTCTTACGAACATTTCCGAGAAATTCCGAAATAGCTGCAGTCTTCAAAATCTAGTCATTTTTCTCTACCTTTCTTTTAAAAGCCCCTTTACAGTAACTGAATGAACATGCTTGTTAAAAAAAAAAACAAGATTTTTTGAGATCTGCTGAGGTAAACTGAGTTCTCCTTAAAAGGCCTTTAACGGCCAAAGTCTTCTTTCCTCTTTATATTCCTTCCTTTAGAATTATATGTGAAACAATTTGTAATGACCAAAACAATTCATTTTTTTTTTTAATTTTAAAATCCTCTTCTGCTTTAATATAAAGAAGGCACTTTATTGGTTTGTAATTTTAACTCAATAGGATCAATATACATTGGGATTATTTCACAAAAATCTTGATATTTTTATGATTAAACTGAGATTATTCAAATTCAATATTTAGAATTGCTATCATTTTTCCCTAGTTATGTGAGGTCTAAGCTACTTGGATACTTTTGAGCCTGACTTTACAGTCTTTTAGTCTTTTTTCTAAAATTCTATGTTTGTTTAAATGCAATTTTTCAAAATTTTCAAAGTCTGTTATTGTAATAACAGACGTAACAGTACTGTAACGGTATTTTTTTGCAATTGTGAAGCCCCAAGTCATATTTTTTCGACGAAATTTCATTGTCACATTTTCTTTCCGGACTTCTTCGTTCATCATAGTTATCTATTTGATAATTCAAAATTCTGCCGAGATTTCGGGTGTCACGACAATGACCGCTTATGTTACCAGGAGAAATTTTTTGTGACTGCAACGACGCTAAAAATTGACAGTATTCTCGTACACTCTGAAATACAAAATGATAAATTTCCTGCGTCTAAAAATTGATCGCTTGGCCAAAGTAAATCAGTTATTGCGCTCAATTCAAAAGTATCAAAGGTAGGCTTCACAAATTAAATGTCCTGTACTTGAGAAAAAAAATTTTTTTTTTTATTTTTAACCATAAAAAAAAGGCTTGATACATCAAACTTTCTGGTATTACATAGTAAAAGAAAAAAATGAATAAATCAACGTCTAGGCACCAGAAGCTGCTAAAAATAAAATTTTTTTGATACTTTATTGTACGGTAATGACAATTTGGCCTGTTTATTCTGTCTTATAGCCACGCAAAAATTTCTTTGACTTAATCTTGAAAACATATTTAAGGATACTTGGTGTACACTAGGCTTGTGTGACACCGACTTCGAGACGAAACAACACGGTCTGGATAAAAGAATACTGAGACCGAGACCAAACGAGACGAGACCTAATAAAGTCTCGTCTTGGTCTCGTCTCGAAGTCTCGAAAAAAATTTTGAGACCTACAATACTGTTATGAGTCTCGAAATTCTTAAAAAAAGTTTTTGATACCTTCGAGAGTTTTGGAAAGTCTCGATGGTCTCGAGAAAGATTTTTGGGTCTCCTTAGTAATTGGCTAAAAGCTTCACTGCGATCACATGTATGTGTATGTTGATAGTGAATAAGCTCAAACAATACAGTGATACAGGCTTAAGCTTTTTTTAGTACGCATTATACGTGCATATTTCACAATTTTTGTGACCACAGTCTTAAGCCGCGTTCTGACTGAATTGATAGGCCGTGAATTGCACAATATATCATTGCGTTATTAAGTGGCGTATAGCTTATATAAAATCGTGAGAGTAAGAGAAAGATCAGAGGATTTAGTCTTTAACGTACCTTTTCCTCGCTTCCAAATGTCTCATGGCCTTAACGCACGATGCAGCAAAGCACTGACGCATCATGTAACCTGTGGCTTACCACCTTTGCCGAGAATATCTCACTTCCTCTCGCAGGTTGCAACGTCCTTTCGATCGCCGCTCCATCAGAACGCGGCCTAAGACTGCGGTCATAAAAATTTTGAAATGTAAGTAGGTAGAGTAATGCGTATAAAAAAAGCCTAAACCCTTAAAACTGTATCGCTTAAGCTTATTTACTATCCACGTACACATATGTGACCACAGTTCAAGCTTTCTGCTAATTACTAACGATACCTAAAAATCTTACTCGAGACCTTCAAAACTCACAAAACTATCGTAGGTCTAAGAAGTTTTTTCAAGACTTTCGAGAGTTTCGAAGGTCTCGAAAATTTTTTAAGACTTTGAGATCAGACGGAGATGAAACGAGACTTTAAAGAAATTTTAAGACCGAGACTTTTAAGACTGAGATCCGAAAATTTTTAGATCAGACGAGAAGGTCTCGTTGCATTTCTCGGTATCGCAAATGCCTAGTTTACACAGTGAAAATTAAGTTTCGACTTAAAATAATGCAATCCGTCGTTTTTAAAAACAGGCTTTATGGAATATCGCACTTTTTTCTAGGATAGCACATATATGTTTTTTCTTATTATTTCCTTCTTTTTTATTATTACTATCCTTAATTTTTAACACCTAAAAGCTTTTTTCGTCACCTCTTACTATAGTTGTAATAATAAACACTATTTTGTGTGCAACTTTGCAACCATACATTCCAAAAGCAGTAAATTGAGATTTCTTTGAGCAGTGCAGCATTTTACAACTACTTTCGCATACACTTTTTATGCCTACTAAACAATCGGTTATGGAATTTTCTCAAGACTAAATAAAATTAAGTGAAAAACTTATCTAAAAAGTTCACAATTTTTGTTGGGTTCAAGGTAAGGTGGGCTGTGGGATTTAGTCGCTTTTAGAAAACTAAGGCTACTTTAAGCATATCATTACACAACCTAATGTAGTGTAGTTACCTTTTTTTAGATTATTTGACCTAACGTAACGTGAGGTAATGTAAATTTAAGGCTACCTAAGAGTCGCAAGAAACCTAAGACGATTCTCACTTTTATGTAAAGTAAATTAGAAAGTCATATTTTAACAAAAGATACTTTTTTTGTAAGTTATGAAAATTATGACACTTAATGGAATACCAATCGATTTAAAATTTTGAGTGCTTGGTTTTCACTTTTTACCCTGTGTTGTATCAGCAGGACACTACATTTGTAGTGATGTGCTCTTTTGACACTTGCATAGTTGCCCTAATGAGATTGTCAGAAAGACGCTGAAATATCCATAGTATAAGAAGAATTAATAAACTCCAAGGGCTTACTGTTCAGTCTTTTATTCAGTTGACAACGCTTCGACTGCACTTAAGGCAGTCCTTTTCAAGTCTCCGAGTTAAAATAATTATAATAAAAATAAATATTACAACAGCTACCATAAACTACAAGTGTTAACAATTAAATAAAATTAATGAACTTACAAATTGTGTAGAGCAACGTCCACTTAACATTAAATAATATCTATATCTGCTCTAATATAACCGACTGGCTTTTAAGCTGTCTGAATATAATCTAAAGTAGGACTAGGTACATGTAAGTAACGCACACATGAAAATCGAAAGATTGTATACATGTATAAAACGGTGCGAATTCAAACACACGATAAAACTTTATTTGTATTTGTATTTTTT
>NW_019379862.1:896072-961773 GCF_000648655.2 Copidosoma floridanum | reverse complement strand
TCTTGGAGATCATTGAATTTATACTAAATAATAATTTTTTTGTCTTTAACAATAAATATTACAGACAGATTTTTGGTTCTGCCATGGGATCGCCTTGCAGTCCTATATTGGCAGAACTAGTCATGCACGATTTAATTAATGATTTACTTTTTACAAGCCCCATTCCAATTGCATATTTTAAAATTTACGTCGATGATATTATAGCTTGTGTTCCAAAAAACAATACCAAGGATATTTTACAACTTCTAAACTCATTTGATGGTCACATTAATTTTACAATAGAAGAACCCAAGAATAATTCTATTAACTTTCTAGATACAACTTTACATTGGGATAGCTCAGATAACATTAAAACGAATTGGTTTCAAAAAGATACACACGCAAACTCATATTTGAATTATTTTTCACATTCACCTGTATCTCAAAAAATAGGTGTCGTCTTTTCCTTGGTTGACTGTGCCATTAAATTATCTGATGAATCTTTTCACAAACAAAATTTAAAAAAAGTTTCTATTATTTTACAGACTAACAACTATCCGATAGAATTTATTACTAAATACACTAAAGTTCGTTTGAAAAAAATTAAATTTCAATCTACGGGCGACACCATATGTGATAGTGTGAATTTCTTACCTTTCTATTGCTTGTTTAACTGATTCAAAATGTATATTGTTAAAAAGGGCTACTGCATCAAAGCTAACTAGGCAAAAATCGTTTGGAACTTGAAACTGAGAAATTTCTTTTGTGAATTTAAAACTATTATGTATATTAAATTTTGATTGTGGTAAATTAGTCTTTAAAAAATTTGATACCCATTTCGAAATAAAATAAGTTGGTGAATTAATCGCAGATACAATTAGGTCTAATCGGCTAATTTTCTTTATGTATTTTAACTAATCCATAACATCTGGCTAGATTGCACTTATCCTTAGTTGTAGGAAAAACTTTTCTTCCATTCCCAAGCAAATCCCATGAATTTAATCTATTATGTAAATTATCCAACCTACGAGCATGACTTTTCAAAGGATTAGATCGTACAGTTTCATAATTATTTTTATTGCTTAGACTATCTTTAACTTTTGTGATATAATCATTCTTATGTAGTAGAACAAAAGCACGTGAGGTACCTCCTTTGTCAGCTCTAGTAATAATCAAACTATCATTATTTTCCAAAAAGTTGGTGCACTTTTTTAACATGTTCATTATATAAATATATAAATATCTATCGGATCCACAACTCTACCAATTAGCTCATTTCTTACGAAATTCGAAATATCTACTTTGAATTCATTTATATCTTCTGGCTCTTTAATAAATTGTTTATTTAGACTCTTAAAAAACTCCAAAAATATTTGGTTATTATTGAAACTATTGTAATTAAGAGAAAAATTAAATTCACGACCAAGGTTTAAAATGAAAACAACTTCTGGTGGGATCTCTAAATTTGAGAGATTATGGATCCAACTAGATTTAATACCAATAATCTCATTTTTTTCTTTTCTAGCATTGTATGAAAAAAGGCTTACACTATCAATATCATCTCTAGATGTACAATAATGTACTCTGTATTTTCTGTAAAATAATATATGAAATTTATTCTTTATCACATACTCAAAAGTTGAAACAAAATGTTTAATTTTCTGAAAAAAGTATTATCAGATTATCTGATGAATATTTTCACAAACAAAATTTAAAAAAAGTTTCTATTATTTTACAGGCTCACAACTATCCGATAGAATTTATTACTAAATACATAAAAGTTCGTTTGAAAAAAATTAAATTTCAATCTACGGGCGAGACCATTATATGTGATAATCTGAATTTCTTACCTAAAGATTTTGTAGTGTTACCATACATAAAAGACTGTGATAAAATTTTGAGAAAAGGTTTTAATAAGTTCAATATAAAAGTNTAAAATAATATATCAAATTTATTCTTTATCACATACTCAAAAGTTGTAACAAAATGTTTAATTTTATGAAAAATACTTTTTTCATAGAGCAACTGAATAAAAGACTGAACAGTAAGCCCTTGGAGTTTATTAATTCTTCGTATCATTTTCACTGTTCTTGGAGTCCTCTTATTAATATACTGTTTAACGTCTGGGCTGAAATGATGACGTTTTAATACTTGTCCTCACACCTCACTATCACTTAGAGGACAAATGGAATTGCAACAGCTACAAGAAGTATTTTCAAAGAAGTTCTTCACGAACATAACTTTCTTTCTATTTTTGACTAACATTGTGTACGATCAACAAGTCTGCGATGATTTACATGCTTATTACAAACTACACAAAGAACTTAGTAAAGCTAGGTGTAGATGCATGTTTTTACTATTTGGCAAATATTATAATATTTATCCGAATTACATTGACAATAGTTTAAAAAATTTAGATACTTTGTATTTCTATAGTCATAGTAAGAAACGTCAGTCAAAACAATTTAATTTAAACATTAAGTCACGGTTGTTGCGTTTTGAAATTTCAGACATAAACACCCATAAAAATTATCTCAAATCTTGCATTACATCACTAGAGAGAAAATTGATTCCTAGATTGGGCATTTTACAATTTGAGCACTATGAAAAATACTTATTTTATAAAATTAAACATTTTGTTACAACTTTTGAGTATGTGATAAAGAATAAATTTGATATATTATTTTACAGAAAATACTATATCTGCTCTAATATAACCGACTGGCTTTTAAGCTGTCTGAATATAATCTAAAGTAGGACTAGGTACATGTAAGTAACGCACACATGAAAATCGAANTTTATTTCAAAATGGGTATGAAATTTTTTAAAGACTAATTTACCACAACCAAAATTTAATATATATAATAGTTTTGAATTCACAAAAGAAATTTCTCAGTTTCAAGTTCCAAACGATTTTTGCCTAGTTAGATTTGATGTAGTAGCCCTTTTTAACAATATACATTTTGAATCAGTTAAACAAGCAATAGAAAGACGGTGGCATATTTTAACTCTTAAAACTAATTTATCATTGACTGTATTCTTGGAGATCATTGAATTTATACTAAATAAAAAAATTTTTGTCTTTAACAATGAATATTACAGACAGATTTTTGGTTCTGCCATGGGATCGCCTTGCAGTCCTATATTGGCAAAACTAGTCATGCACGATTTAATTAATGATTTACTTTTTACAAGCCCCATTTCAATTGCATATTTTAAAATTTACGTCGATGATATTATAGCTTGTGTTCCAAAAAACAATACCAAAGATATTTTACAACTTCTAAACTCATTTGATGGTCATATTAATTTTACAAAAGAAGAACCCAAGAATAATTCTATTAACTTTCTAGATACAACTTTACATTGGGATAGCTCAGGTAACATTAAAATGAATTGGTTTCAAAAGGATACACACGCAAACTCATATTTGAATTATTTTTCACATTCACCTGTATCTCAAAAAATAGGTGTCGTCTTTTCCTTGGTTGACTGTGCCATTAAATTATCTGATGAATCTTTTCACAAACAAAATTTAAAAAAAGTTTCTATTATTTTACAGACTAACAACTATCCGATAGAATTTATGACTAAATACACTAAAGTTCGTTTGAAAAAAATTAAATTTCAATCTACGGGCGACACCATATGTGATAGTGTGAATTTCTTACCTAAAGATTTTGTACTGTTACCATACATAAAAGACTGTGAGAAAATTTTTAGAAAAGGTTTTAATAAGTTCAATATAAAAGTAATTTTCAGATCTGTTTGTAAATTTAATTTTTCTCTTAATTACAATAGTTTCAATAATAAAAAAATATTTATGTTTATGAAACTATACGATCTAATCCTTTGAAAAGTCATGCTCGTAGGTTGGATAATTTACATAATGGATTAAATTCATGTAATTTGCTTGGGAATAGTAAAAAGGTTTTTCCTACTACTAAGGATAAGTGCAATCTAGCCAGATGTTATGGATTAGTTAAAATACATAAAGAAAATAAGCCGATTAGACCTAATTGTATCTGCGATTAATTTACCAACTTATTTTATTTCAAAATGGGTATGAAATTTTTTAAAGACTAATTTACCACAACCAAAATTTAATATACATAATAGTTTTAAATTCACAAAAGAAATTTCTCAGTTTCAAGTTCCAAACGATTTTTGCCTAGTTAGCTTTGATGCAGTAGCCCTTTTTAACAATATACATTTTGAATCAGTTAAACAAGCAATAGAAAGNAAAAAAAAAAAAAAAAAAAAATACAAATACAAATACAAATAGAGTTTTATCGTGTGTTCAAATTTGCGCCGTTTTATACATGTATACAATCTTTCGATTTTCATGTGTGCATTACTTACATGTACCTAGTCCTACTTTAGATTATATTCGGACAGTTTAAAAGCCAGTCGGTTATATTAGAGCAGATATAGATATTATTGAATATTAAGTGGACGTTGCTCTACATAATTTGTAAGTTCATTTATTCTATTTAATTGGTAACACTTGCAGTTTATGGTAGCTGTTGTAATATTTATTTTAATTATGAATATTTTAACTCAGAGACTTGAAAAGGACTGCCTTAAGTGCAGTCGAAACGTTTTCAACTGAATGAAAGACTGAACAGTAAGCCCTTGGAGTTTATTAATTCTTCTTATCATTTTCAGTGTTCTTGGAGTCCTCTTATCGATATCCACAGTACGGTTTGTAAATAAAATTATGCACTATTTTTGTATTTAATCGTGTTCTAAAATGAATTTATCGTAAATAAAAAAAATTTTCAAGTAATAAACATAACATTATAACATGCGTTCTGAGCATAGGGACACAAATTAATGTATATTATCAGATTTTACTCGCGTTAAAAAAATTTAATTCTGTTGCATTTGTAACACTGCTTCTTGACCTGGAAACAAAAAGAGGTGCCGACGCAGTGCTGCCAAATCTCTTTCACGTACGTTACCTGTGGTGCTCTTACACCTTGGGTTTCTTTACCTGAAAAAGGGGGATTGGCACTGAGGTTCTCCCGTTCTACGAGGAGATCTATTAAACTAACACAAACAAATATTTTTAAAAATTCTTTTTAGTCAAGCACTTAGCACTAATACACAATATCTCCTTACATAATACACGACACAACGCTCCACATCGTCACCTGGACTATGCTGGAGTGACTCCACCTCGCACCTCGCGAGCCGCGAGCGCACGTCCACTACGTCCTGCTCGTTCTGGACCAGGAGGGGCTTTCGCTCGTCCTAGATCCACACTACTGTGCACACACTTACAATGTCCTTAATTTCACACCCTACTACATTTTATCTCTCTCTCTCTCTCTCTCTCTCTCTCTCTCTCTCTCTCTCTCTCTCTCTCTTAGCAGGTGCGTAGTGGCTGACGTGTTTGTTTTAGCTCCCATATTTTTCGCTTTTTCTCGGTGCTGATTCTTATACCTTTGTTAGAGTTTCTACAGGTATACCATTCTCTGGGGTCGGGGCAGGCTCTTCCTGGCTTTTGAGTGCTTGCAGTTACCTGGTGGTCCGAGATCGTGAGTTGATATCATGCTCTCACCGCTTAGGGTCGGTGGACGAGTGATACCCTACATTAAAAGTGTCAAGACGCTTGGTGTTATGCTCGCAGACGTCTTGAGTTGGAATGAACACGTGGTGGCAGTTTGCTCAAGGGTCCACAGAGTACTATATCGTCTGAGATACCGTGCAGAGTATTTGTCTAGTTCCTTCAAGGCGATGCTTGTAGCCAGCCTTATCGTCCCGCATTTTGATTATGCTTGTCTAGTTTATGGTGGTTTGTCAGGATTCCTATCCATTAAGTTGGAAAGATTATTGAACACGGTTATTTATTTTTTGGCTGCAACAACATACAAGACGTTGACCACGCGTGAGCTGAGTTATTTGTATGCCTTATTTCCTCCACCAAGCGAAGATTTGCGACACTTTGAGCGACTTTCTCAATCTGTTTTCCAGGTCCCACGGGCAACTTTGAGTTCGTATGCAGCTTCCTTTTTCTTAAGGGCCATGAAACTTTAGGATCAAATTCAATCATATATTAGATTGAGGGACACGCTCGGTGCGTTTAAAGTAGCTATTTATCGCTATATGTTGGCTAAAACTAGAGAGTGATTGGCGAGAAGATATCTAGTGTTTGCGCGTGTATTCTCGTGTTTACAAATTTATACCGTTCTGTATTATATTACATTGTACTTAATATTTGGAAATTGCGCTTTATTACTACGATAGACATTTAGGGCTTTGTGTGCGTAAAAGTACGGGTCCTGTAAAGGTAGCACGTCTCTGCATATTCACTGTTACGCGCTATTTACTGTGAGAGCGACTTGAGACTTAAGTATGATTAATTAAATTTAGCTAAAATAACTTCAAGAATATGCGTACGTTGTTAATGCTACATTTTATTACGTTTTTTCTACGTTTTTGTCAAATTCGTTTTTTTTCACGACGAAGGTTATTTTGCTTCCATTGCGTATTTAATGTATTATTGTGATCAATTATCATATTGTATCTGTGAACTAAGACGTCTCTCTCAGGGTGGTTTTTGTCCCCACTGGCTACTACGCGCTGATTCACACCTAAAGTGACTAGAGAGATTAGGTTAAGATGGATGAATTTAGACCAAGAGTAGGGTAAATTGTAAGCGAACTTATTGCGCCTCTACTGATATGAAATTAATTCAAATATTTGTAATCATGCATTAAAATAGCTTATCAAAAAATATAAAATTTGTAGTTGCAGTTATATTTTGTAAAAGTAACTTGTGCGGTACGGGTGTTAATCACCCTTGGCATTTAATAAATTGTGTTTAATTCAAATTCTCTCTCTCTGCCCTGCTCGCTCTTGCTCCCTACCCTCATACACACTCTTTCTCTCGGATCTACTCAAAGAAGCTACCCTCTTTCTTTCTCTCTCGCTCAACTTTTTTATTTATCTTCACACACGACAAAATGCACAAACAATGGCGGCACTCCCGAGTATGCACCTCGTGGTCTCTCGTATACCTCTTCTTGTCAACCCACACACTTCTCTCTCTCTCTCTTTCTCTCTCTAGCCTCACCTCCTAGTCAAACGTCCGCAAGTCCAACCCAGCGCGATGTCGTCTGGGGTCCTCGAGCGGGTCGTCCGTCTTACAGCTTCGCTCTTTCTCTTTATCCTCTTATCCTCTTCTTCTGGTCTGAGCGGCTTCCGTGGTCCTCTACCTGGAGACCTCGTTGTCCTAGGAGAACACAACAGCTGCTAGACTTTCGCTCATACTTCTCTCGCTTCTCTCAAAACTCTACGCACATTCTCTCTCTGTCTCTCTCTCCTTCTATCTCTCTCTCCTTCTCTCTTTCTCTTCTTCTCTCTCTCTCGCTTTCTCTCTCTCTCTCTCTCTCTCTCTCTCTCTCTCTCTTTCTCTCTCTCTCTCTCTCTCTCTCTCTTTCTCTCCTTCTCTCTCTCAACTCTTGCCACGAAGACTCACGCAAATCACCAAAACTCTCGCTGCTCGCACTTAGGCGTACAGCTTGAGACTCTCCTCGAAACTGACTCGCGATCGCTCGCTTGAGAAATGACCGCCGCTGCTGCTGCTGCCACATATCTCCCCTCGCAGTCACTCTCGACATAGTAGCTGCTGTGTGTCCCGGTAGTCGCGTTCGCATTTTCTTGTCCTTTCCCGCTGGCGCTGCTGTATCTCTGCAGCTCAGTTGATTGTCCGTTAGCATCCTCTTCTGCTCCTCTCAGCGTATGTACAGCTTCCGAAAAAAAAAAAAAATTCGGAGAAGCTTTGACTTCGTGCTCCTTGTATATACGTTGCATCAGTGAGAGCATTTTGGGAAGTAGAGGCCATTTTGCATTGATTCATATTGCTTAATTACTTAATTACATACTTGAAACAAAAAACACCCAAATGCCTTGTATTGATTTATCTTAGGTGATATCAACTGATTTTGACTAACAATATAGATGAATTAATTATTGAAATTTTTTCTCTGGCTTTTTCGATGAGATAAGTATCCTAGATATTAAAACACCACTTATCAGTATTTTAAAAACGAAGAGTGAATTTTTGTTTTATGACTTCTGCACCCTTTCTTTTTCAAAAGAAAGCCAGCACTTGGGCAGCTTAACGGGTAAAGTTACTGTCGATGTTTAAAAGAGTCGATACAGTGAGTTAGATGAATTCATTGAAAAAGATTCTCTCATTAAACTTAATAATAGTTAACGTGCGTTTAATACGATTGCTGCAAAACATTTGAAATATTGACAGTGGCATACAGTGAAATTTTTCTGCGTAAAAAGATGTTTATCAGTGGTACAAAATCTTTCAAGATGGCTGGGAAGATGCCAATGATGAGCTTTGTTCTGGACTTCCAAGTACGTCAACAACATGTTAAAATCTTAATGCCGTAAAAAAAATTGTTTAGGAATTTTGTTGCATCAGTCAGTTGGCTCGTGCCATGAAATTTTGTTCCCACGTTAGTACATGAGACATGTGTCAGTGAAGTTTGTTCTAAAACTGTGTAACTTTAACAAAAAGAACTATCGCACGAGTATCGCTTATGAACTGTTGACAGACGTTAATGATGTTAGTAACTTATTATCTTGAAGTTATGCACCGCTTGCAAAAAGCTATTGAGTTTTATTGTTAGTAATGTATTATCTTTGAGTTATTCGCTGTTTACGAAAAGTTATACGAGGAAAACATCTGTAATCGAAAAACAATTCATGCCTTTTGCATCACGATAATGCCCCTGCTCTGTCATCTTTATTTGTGTGAAATTTTTTAGCTGAAAACATTTTAATCATGCCTTATCCACCGTATTCACTGGATTCGACCCCATGTAACTTTTTTTTGACCCCAAAACTGAAGGAACCTACAAAAAAATGGAGATTTTCAACGATTAAGGAGATCAAGACTGCATCTCTAGAAAAGCTTCAGACTACACCAACAAGTGCTTATTAGAAATTCTTTGAGGATTAGAAAATGAATTGTCACAAGTGTATCGTATTGGCGAGAAGTAACTGTAAACAGGACAACATAAATATTGATAATAAAATACATTTTTCATCCAAAATATTAAGCTCTACGAAATAACAAAGAGATAAAACACCCCAATGTCTAAGTTAAGTATTATAGTAAATGTAATTTTTATTTATGAATTCGCCTCTAAAAATCAACCAAAAATTAGTAAATATTAAATCAATATAAAAAGATTTATAGTCCTACTCTTAGTAATATAAATGCAATAAATACTTATTGTCCGTTTGAACAACGTCCATTCATTTTAATTTTTTTTATGTTTCTTATTGCGTGCATTCTTACTGCCATTTTATTTTCATACGTATCATACATTTAATATTTGTTAAACCCTAAACAGTGCCCCAGCTTCATACGGTAACTTTGTATAAGCCTTTTAAGAAAAGAAACATGTTTCTATTAGTCACATCTTGTTTTTCAAAAATGTAGTGTTATCTGGAAATCTTAAATCTATTATACAAAAAAATGAATAAATAATTAAACCTTTAATTGAACTCTACGCTATCGTTTTATTTATAAATAGATGTTTTTTTGCTAAATTCATATAATTATCTGAGCGTGATTTTCATGTTATTTATTTGTACAACGTCTACGTACTTCCCCAATAATAGTAGTGTATATGATACGAGCAGTTACTGTTTCTAATATACATATATTCATGTGTTTATTTATTTTTAAAATTTGTTCATGAACCTAATTTAAAAAATTTAATGTGAAATAGTGACGCGAGAATTATGTCGCATAGTAGTTTAATAATAAAATGCACTCAAAAATAAAATAAAATCTGTACGTAAGGACGCGCCCACGCTTGTTTCTCTCTCTCTCACTTTCTGTGTGTGCGCGTATAGGTGTGTGTGTGCGTGCGTGTGTTGAGTCGTTCATAAAGGTTTGTAGGGTTTCAGTTAGGTTTTTCAAAAATGGTCTGGGTGGCAGGATAGGGTCAAGAAAAACTCTATGGTGGCGTTGTGGCTCTGTGGGGAGGACTTCTGAGCTTCTGTGTGGGGATGTTAAGTGGTGATGGGGAGCATAGACAAAAATTTGCTACTTCAATAGAACGAAGAAATATATAATAAAAAATATGGTATAAAATACCCTTGGAGTTTCTGCGTACGGAGGTCGTGCTGAAGGGAGGTATGCTGCTGGCTGAATATCTCGTCTTCAGGTCGTTCCCTAGATAACCAACTGCTCACTGTGGGTCGAGAAAGTGGTCCTGAAGAATACCTTCTCTGTGCGTATGCTACTGAGACAATCCACTGAGGAGGAGGCTGATAAAATTTTAAGTCGATATGGCTGCCTGAACTCCTTAGAGTTGTACTCTCTGGCTTGCTGTTGTAGCAAAATGTGCTTTGTTAGCACAAGGTCGGTTAAAGGAATTTACATAAAACCCTGAAAGTATTAGTGCAAATTTTGCTCTGGCTGAATGTTTTCTGGTGTAACGCCTGATGCGTTGGCGTTAAGAACGCCTCTTTTTTGTGGCACTCATTAATCTTGGCGATTCATAGTGGTATTTGATGTAAGTCGCTTGTACTTTAGAGAAGAGTGTCATCGGTGGATGGGACATCCATCAGCACGGCTAACAGTTCTATTCTTGATGGACTGTCTGTGATAGACTATGGTAATTAATAATTCGCTGGAGTATATTACAAACAAACCCACTTACTTCGATTGAGAGTGGCTTTGATTTTATTTAGACACCACCTACCGGATCCTACTGAACTATGATAAACCTGAGTTTAACTTTATATATCTCTCTCTCTCTCTTTTTCTCTCTGTCTCGCTCTCTTTTTCTTTCTCATATTTTGATTTGAGGCAAAAGTCAAGTTTAATTGGCAACTGGAATTTATAGAACTCTGTAAAATAGCTAATAATAATGAGCTTTCTTCATAAAGCGATACTTAAAGGTTGTATTCTTGTTCAGCCATTTAACGTTTTCATTAACACATGTTTTGATTTTATCACATATAAATACATACGAAAAACCATAAACTGCACATATTTAAATGATAGTACATAAGAGTGATAGAAGTAGCTAAGAATCATATCGATATCCCGAAATGGGTTCATCTGTTTTTTCACAAATTACAAAAGTCTACCGTATTTCACTATCTTTTCGAAACTCTCACGTTCACAAAAAACTGGTACATTAACGTTATCAGCCAACATAAAATATTTTTCAAACGTATTTCTTTTCGTCCATACTTACATCTACCACAAACGTCGTTAGTTTCTACATATTATTGGTATCTTAAAGATCGATGGAAAAAAACGGCTTTTTGCTCTCTTGTCAGTAGAATCGACGGCTCGGCAAGCTACCGCTAATGTCCACGCCCTCTTCCCGCATGCATACACCATAAGTTATCAGTGAGCACGTTCAAAATAAAAAGGTGCTTTTTTTGCAATCAATTTTTAATATACTTCTAGTTAATTTAAGCAATTAGCGTTTTTTTATAGTTGTAGAGTAAAAAAATTGTAATTCAAAAAAATTTTGTCTGTTGGTTAACAACATTTTTATTGCTATTTTTGGAGAAGACATTTTTTTGTGTATTGCTGTGTTTCCCAAAAAGTTTGAAACTGATTAGGCTTGAATTTTCTATTTATATTAAGGGCTGTATTGTGTCCTTGTCTACCTTGAATCCAAATTTTTGGCTCTTAATATTGTACAGATCGCAAGTGATTTAGTTTTGAAAAATAGCTCAAAATAGTTATTTACAATTTGCGAACAATTGGTTGAACTGCTTTGGACACAACATGGCCTATTTTTTTCGTATTTTAATTAAACCTTTGTATGTGATATTCATTAGCTTTCTGTAAAACTTGTTTTGGCCATTTGTGGCATTTTTTTGAGGCCTTAGCTGACATTCGTAGATGTTAAATTGTGTGTCAATTCGTAAGCAACCATTGAACCTACTACCCTATTTTTTTTAAGCAAGTAAGATTTTTAGAGGTCAAAAAACTAATTTAATTACACTAAAGTTATTGAACCAAATGCTCACGCACCGGAAACGTCATTTGTCACCCACACTAATTTTACCTTAAATGATTGAAAGTCTTGTGACTGAAGCCTTTTTAGTCGTTCTGTAATTATACGAGGCTTACGGAGCGTGGGTAAATTTAAAGGTAAGTATTTATAATTGTTTAAGAAGCCAATATTTTAAAAAAGGAGAACCTTATAATATAAAATAACTCGATAATTTATGTTTTTGGATTTAAATAGATCAAATAAGTCATTGAGAAAAATTATTTTAAATATCAACTTCGTTAAATCAAAGTAATAATTAAAATCTAAAATTAGTATGCGTTCTTACAGTTATCTAAAGTTAGATACTACTTGATTTGTTTGTACTCTTAATTTTGTCATATCAAGAGTTAATATTTTACATTACAAAGCTAAGATCTTGTAGTATTTGTTATGGTATCTAGAATTAAAAAATTGTTGATACAATCATTAGTTAAAGAAAGAGTCCGAGTAATAAATATCAAGAAAATTAATTTTTCTGACTTTTGACATGATAGTACATGCAGAAAAGTTATTTTTTTCGGTTATATATTTTAGTTAGTAACATCACAGAAAAATATTTGTAAATGTTAATTGAATTGTATAACAAAACAATTAAAGAGCGCGAATCGCGTCAAACTTATTTAGTAAAGTAAAAATTCAAACTTCAATACATAAATAACTTTTATTGCATGATATTAAGAATATCCATTATTTTTATTTATCTAATTTATCTGTTTTTCTCCCTAATAGAGTTTTCAAATGAATTGAAAATTCTTTAATCCTTACTTAACTTGATTATATTCTAATTTTTTGCGACACTAATTTTTTTTTTTTTTTTTTTATCACAAATCGCTTGAATAAAAGTATTCGTCATCATTGGCTTTACTACTTAATACACTATCGTTATTTTAATAAAACTGAAAAAAAATTCAATAGCCGTCCTGCCTTGACCAGTACCCTCTTTTCCCTTAAAATTAGGTGAATTTCGAACTTTCTGTATAATACAGTCGTTTTTAACTCATGCTAACTACCCCACTTTCCACTACCTAACCCCATGTTATTGTTGAATTTTTTGTTAAATAGTTGTGTTCTTAATGGTAATATATTAACTGTTTGACTTTATTTATTTATTTTTTTCTTTTTTTTTTTTACCAGGTTACTACGACAGCTCTTAGGCCAAGTGGCCGAGGCCACCCACTCACCACCTATGTGTGGGGGTGTATTGCCGCACCCATTTTCCAACTCTTTTACTGATCTTATACCTAAACCATGGGCACAGTGCGAGTATCTCTGTTGGAATATCTTGCCAGTTAAGCTGACGCTCTCTGCACCGACGGTGCATTGGGTCCATTTGCCACTGTGCAGCTCTTACCCGGAGGAATCCATATTTTAGAACGTCTATTCCTCGCTGGTTAAGCTGGCGCTCTCTGCCGACGCATCGGATCTAGGCTAATTAGCATCCTTGGAAAAGCCCCATGTTTCAGGGACAACTCCTCACCGGTAAGGCTGGCGATCCCTGCCTGGCCCATCGGATCCGCCTATCCCTACTTCTCAACACTATTTCGCATTCACCCAGGCCCGAAGACCTGTGGGGCAAGGATAAAACCCTGGAATTACTCTAAAGGAAAATTCCACGGAAAAAGCTGCCCCAAAACAGCTGGGGTTAGATAGAAGCTTTTCCCGATAAAAACAGTTTTTGAAAAAATCTGCATTCACCGGGAATCGAATCCACAACCCCTAGAACAGCGTTGTATCAGTAACAAGCACTTTTACCATTGAGCCAACGCTGCTACCACTATTTTTATTGCATTATACGGTTTATCATTTTGAAAACTCACAGCAAAAAAAACCTGGAGATTTAAACTATTTGTTTGAAAAAAATTTGTATTCGTAAAATGTAAGACTCATAATAATACAACTTGTACTATTTTCAATTACAATAAATGTTTTCTCACCAATTTTAATTTCTTTATATGTATTGTAGCAATAAAAAAATGAAATCATGTAAAGCAGCATGAAGCACAATTTTTTTTTTTTAATTGTAAGTATGATTTGTACATTTTTATAAGATATTATTGTAACATGCACTGGCAAATGGCTTTGAATGTGTAAAAACTTGTCTTTAGAAATTTAAATATTGTAAAGACCTAGAGATTACATGTTTATGCAGCATTTTGGTAAATATTTTAAATTTGAACACATTTCGTTTTAATGCTGAGTTTTAATATCTTTTAAAAATTTTGTCATTATAGATTATAGTAATTTACCTTGATTCGTTTATTTACGAAAGGAAAAATATTATATTTATGTATGTATACATATATCTGCATATATGTGTTACGTGGGAATAGTGGAGCTTAGGGGTGTAAGAGGATAGAATACACGTAAAAGAAAGTTACATATCCATTTATTCGTGGATTAAAGCGAGAGCAGTCGCGTGCGAGGTGTTAGGTTCGGAGGCTTATCGGAGAGAGCGGGCGTAAGAGCTGATAAAGCTCGGGCCTGCCGCTAAAAGGTGTTCGTCATACTTTGTGTCCGCTGCTCATGCGCCGCGAGAGGTGAGTCTTTGGCGCGAACTTGTAAAGTATAATACTGTACTCTACATACTGTACGTCACATATGTATATTATAGCGAAAAAAGTTAAAACATTAAGCAAAAGGTGATAATTTTATCTGAAGATGTTTTAAATTATTGTACATCTTTAAAATCGATTTTCTTACTTTGAAACTATTGTAGAATAATCAAATAAACGACTTTTTAAAAATTGTTTGAATCTCTTTGATCCTATATTTCAACAAGGGGTTTTAATATTAAAAAGGCCATTTCATTAAAATGACATATGGTTAAACAACATCTAATGACGTTCTTACTCAGAATGATAAGAGTTTCTAATAAAAAGTCTCTACCTATTTCTTGACACTCCATGAGAGGTTCTAATAACTGTTGAAATAAAAATTTTTTTGAAAATATCTAAATATTGAAGCTAAATTTTAAAATCTTATATAGCTAGATTAAACTAACAGTTCAATACATTGTTGAATATTTTATGCTTATTACTTTCTTCTTGATATTTCACCTACCATAAGTTAGTCCTTAGTTATCATGCAAACATGCTGAACATTGATTTTTGTAGAATGTGAATTTCAGAACATTATTTGATGTAACCATACATTGTATATTTTATCAAGCTTTTTTTTTGAGACACACTGAGTTTAAGTACGTTTATGTTATTCATTGAAAATAAAGTTTCTTCTCTAATGGTATCAACACTTATCGAATAATTGACTATTTTGTTTTGCCTTATAGATTTATCTTTTAATGAAGACCATTTGTTTGATACTTTGTAGTTCACCTATTATAAAAAAATTATTTAAAAAGTATTTTTTATTTTACAGACTCGTCTACAAAGTTCAAGATATCATGTTGGTATTGATAAACAAGAGTCAAGCACCTATAGAAATTTACTCACTAAATTACCTTCAGGAAAATGTTCTCTTGAATTAGCTTATGACGCTATAGAAATAAAAATGCAAGAAATAGTAAATTACGTAGATCAGTGGTTAAGGTATCAGTCATTGTGGGATTTACAGCCAGATAACCTTTACGGAAAATTAAATGAAGACATAACTCTATGGATGAAATGTTTGAATGACATTAAGAAAACTCGCACTACGTTTGATACTTCTGACACGAGAAGAGAGTTTGGACCTGTTATAATTGATTTTGCTAAAGTCCAAAGCAAAGTTTCGCTGAAATATGATTCTTGGCACAAAGAAACATTAGGAAAGTTTGGAACTCTGCTTGGAAACGAAATGGCTAGTTTTCACGTCCAAGTATCAAGATCGAGGAGTGATCTAGAATTACACTCTATTGAAGCGTCAAGTACATCTGATGCAGTTAGTTTTATAACTTATGTACAGTCGTTAAAAAGAAAAATGAAAGCATGGGAAAAACAAGTGGATGTATACAGAGACGGCCAAAGAATTCTTGAACGCCAAAGATTTCAATTCCCCTCACACTGGTTACACGTCGATAACATAGAAGGCGAATGGGGAGCTTTTAATGAAATCATTAAACGGAAAGATACGTACATACAGACACAAGTTGCATCTCTTCAGTTAAAAATTGTCACTGAAGACAAAGCAATTGAAACTAGAACGCTTGACTTTTTAAATGATTGGGAAAAAGGAAAACCCGTTGAAGGTTATTTAAGACCAGATGATGCACTACAGCAACTACAGTTATTCGAAAATAAGTTTGCTCGACTAAAGGAAGAAAGAGATAATGTAGCCAAGGCTAAGGAAGCCTTAGAACTCTTAGAACCAGGAATGACTTCAGTAAATGAAGATCGGATGCAAGTTGTTTTTGAAGAACTCCAAGATTTGAAAGGAGTTTGGTCTGAATTATCTAAAATTTGGACACAGATTGATGAAACTCGTGAAAAACCATGGCTGTCAGTTCAACCAAGAAAACTCAGACTACAGTTAGACACTATGTTATCACAACTAAAAGATTTACCTGCGAGGTTGAGGCAATATTCTTCGTACGAGTATGTAAAAAAAATGCTTCAAAATTACACCAAAGTCAATATGCTTATTGTTGAACTTAAATCTGATGCTTTAAAAGAAAGACACTGGAAGTTATTGATGAAACAATTAAAAGTAAACTGGATTCTTAGTGAACTTACTTTAGGTCAAGTGTGGGATGTTAACTTACAAAAAAATGAAAGTACTGTTAAAGACATTATTCTCGTAGCTCAAGGTGAAATGGCTTTAGAGGAATTTTTAAAACAAGTTCGGGAATCATGGCAAAATTATGAATTGGATTTAATAAATTATCAAAACAAGTGTCGTTTGATTCGTGGTTGGGACGACTTGTTCAATAAAGTCAAAGAGCACATTAATTCTGTCGCTGCAATGAAGTTATCCCCTTACTACAAAGTATTTGAAGAAGAAGCTTTAACTTGGGAAGAGAAACTAAATCGAATAAATTCTCTTTTTGATATTTGGATAGATGTACAACGAAGGTGGGTATACTTGGAAGGTATTTTTTCTGGAAGTGCTGACATAAAAACACTATTACCTGTAGAAACATCACGATTTCAGAGTATCAGTTCTGAGTTTCTTGGATTAATGAAAAAAGTATCAAAATCTCCCATGGTAGTGGATATATTAAACATACCCGGGGTGCAAAGGTCTCTTGAACGACTCGCAGATCTTTTAGGAAAAATACAGAAGGCTTTAGGAGAATACTTAGAAAGAGAAAGAACTTCATTTCCCAGATTTTATTTTGTTGGCGATGAAGATTTGCTGGAAATAATTGGCAATAGCAAAAACGTTGCCAGACTTCAAAAGCATTTTAAAAAAATGTTTGCTGGTGTTGCATCAATTTTATTAAATAACGATAATACTGTTATTATCGGGATTGCTTCTAGAGAAGGAGAAGAAATTATTTTTAACAATTCAGTGTCAACTGTTTGCCATCCTAAAATTAATGAATGGTTAACTCTTGTAGAAAAAGAAATGTGTGTTACGCTTGCATCTAGCCTTGCTAGTGCTATACAAGATATTAAAAATTTTAAAGAAACAAACATTACTTCTCAAACATTAATGAAATGGTGCGATAAATATCCGGCTCAAATAATTATTTTAGCTGCTCAAACACTTTGGTCTGAAGATGTAGAAAATGCACTGCAGGAAGCTCAAGATAACACTAAATTGAACCCATTGGATCAAGTACTTAGTCAAGTTGAGAATACTCTTAATATTTTAGCAGATTCTGTCCTTCAAGAGCAGCCACCTTTAAGAAGAAAAAAACTTGAACATTTAATCAACGAATTTGTTCATAAACGCACCGTAACTAGAAGATTAATATATAATAACGTTAATAATACCAAAGCTTTTGAGTGGTTATGTGAAATGAGGTTTTACTTTGATCCTCGACAAACTGATGTTCTTCAACAACTAACCATTCACATGGCCAATGCAAAATTTTTTTATGGTTTCGAATATTTGGGTGTTCAAGACAGACTTGTTCAAACACCATTAACTGATAGATGTTATTTAACAATGACACAGGCATTAGAATCTCGATTAGGTGGTTCACCTTTTGGGCCAGCTGGCACTGGTAAAACTGAGTCTGTCAAAGCTTTAGGACATCAACTAGGCAGATTTGTTTTAGTATTTAATTGTGATGAAACTTTCGATTTTCAGGTAATACTTCTCGATTGTTTACTATAATTTTTCTATGTAGATTTTTTTTAAATTAATTTTTCTCAGATCTTAAATAAGTTTTTTTTTATTAATTTTAGCATTTTAACCTAAAAATATTATTTTTTAAATAATAAGTGTTAAAAAAAAGTGTGATGATTGCAAAATATAATTTAGCTCCTATTAATTAAAGGTTGTGTGTCAAGACAATCATCTTTACTTTTATTTTGATACTGAAATTATTTTTTGTTACCAGAGAGTGTGTTTTTAATTTTTGATACGTGTAATTCATTAAAATTTTAAAATGAATTGTGTTCTGATTTTTCACACCTGTATTTTCTATTAACGTAAAATTGGATTATCGTGCTTGAAAACATTGATGGACAACCTGTGGTAGGCTTCTTAACAGACGTATTTTGCATTCTTACAAACATCAAATATACATTAAAAAATTTATTATAATCACAAGTACTTTGGATGGTTAAAGCGACAACTCCAGTTCAGAACGAACATAGTAGCTACTGTTGCGGTGGATATCATTCAGAGCTCCATTACGTCAGAATACTAACTTACTTTGTATTGCCATGTAGGGATATATGGATTTCTCTTAAAGGTAACAGATAGAAGGCCTATGATGTATCTCTGTTTAGCTCAATATTTTTCGTTAAAGATTTTAAAAGACTTTATTATACGGTGAAAATAAATAAAATATACTACTGCCCAACATTCGAGATAGTTAAAAGGTAATATTTTATTGTAAACGTATACAAGTGTAGATAAAATAGTTCAAGAAGCTGCTTTTACTAATACATGGAATGCTACTTAAACTACCACTAACAAGTTTAAAAAAAATAATTTTTCTACATGAGTATGTTTATTTCCGTGTAATAAACATACGAAATAATTTTTTTTACGTCAATAATGTGCATTTTTATGTTTATTTTAAATCATTAATTTACAACAGTCACATTAGCCTTAGACTTATGTATAAGTCACCTCAATCAAAGGATCTCTTACATTTCCAATCTAACTTAACTTACCTACCTTTTTAAAACTGATGAATCCTTTAAAGGTTCAGACATCATTTAAAAATTCACTGATCATCCAATGAATTAAATAAATAGGTTTTTTGTCATTTTACGTACTCATCCTATTAAAAATGCTCAAGAAAAATCTTTATATTTTAGTAAACTTTTAACCGACTCTCTCTCTCTCTACTTTCTTAAACTAGAAGTTAAGTACTAAACTATTAAAGCTCTCTCAACAGTGCAAATATTTTTTTATGTAAATGGTTTTAAGATCCACAAAATAAGAGGCCAGATCTTGTTGTACCTACGCATGAGAAACACTTTTTTGATAACTGGAACTTTCAGATAGCTTATTATAAAAAATAAATGCCTTAAATATAAGTTGAATTTTAAGGGGTCAATAGGTTAAGTATCAATTATATTTGAAATCATTTAATTATCAAACAAGTCATTTATCAAAATTTTAAACCATGTCATAAAAGTGTAACGTAGGCTCTTACGAGAGACCGTTAAATCTAGAAAACATGTGATTCAATGTCTTCTCAAGTATTCCTTAACTTTTATTGTAAAACTAGGTATTAAAAAACCAGTCGTTAGTGTAGCGGGTGACTCTCGGAAGATGTGAAAACATACTCAAGGTACGACTGACATGTTATGCATAAGTGTCGACACGTTCGACTGCGTTTAATAAATTTTTGGCATTAATTCCTTTTTTTGCAGGGTGAGTTCATATTTTTGGGGGGCTATTGTCGAGTATCAGAAAAGTCCCAATCCTGCCACAAATGGCATTTCTGTCCGACAACTTTTTATTTTTTATCTATTAGACTTGGTTGCGGCAGTTATGTCATTTGGACCAAATTGCTCTTTTAATATTACAATATAACTCGTGATCAAAAGTAAAGATCTCAAAATATTCTGGATATATACGAATTAGGATGTTTCCCAACTTTCGTAAAAATTGCGGCAGGTATTTTTTTTACTCACTTCAGGATTATACCCTAGCTGTCACAGTTACCATCATGCTAACATGCTAACATGCGAGTGTAGCTTTTTCTCAAAATTTGTTCGTGCGCAGCATGCCCTGGCCAGCAGAGATGCACAGCATGTGTACGTGTATGTGCGTGCGCATGTATGCTTAGCTGCTTTTAGACGAAAATGATTTAGTATATCTATATATTTTGGCTGACACCAGCATAAGTTCAGCGCTCTTCAGTAGAGATAGAGAGAGAGAGAACGGTATTAGTATATCTATGTAGGCGTGACAGAAAAAGCGTTACGCTTTGAAAATTTTTACTGCCTAAGTGGAAAGTTTAAACCTCGTATAAACTGTTTTCACATCAAAAAAGAATTTCAGTGGATTTCTTAATAAATTTGCGAGGTATGCTACTTGTGTTTAGTGTGTACTAGTGTTAGCTATGCTCTTATTGAAACTCCTTAGTTATTGACCATTTATTGGACTGTATTTTGTGATTTTGTAAACAAAAATCATAACGTTTTATATTTACGATACCAAATAACTCTAAAAATATATTTATGTTGCTATCGCAAACTTTTTATGATCAACTGTTGTGACGTTTTTTTTTTGATTTCCATAATTTACACGCATAGATAAGCCCAAAATAACAAGATTTTATTTATTGTTGTATTCATTTAATTTAATGGGTCACGAGTCGGTATCTGGCATGAAGCACATATATATATACATCGTTTATTTTTGATAAATTTATTCAACATTAATTAAATACTAATCATCAATATAATTATCATTATGTTTGGGGAAATAAATTAGGCAAACACACTTGTAGAATTAAGTTTAGGTCCTTTATCATTTACATTGTACAAAGAGTTAAAAGTGGATTAGGAAGAGTAGCAACTGAGAGAGTAAACGTACTGAGTGCCGTGTAGTACCCGGCTTGAATCTCTCAGTAGAACTAACGTAAGGCTAGGTAATCTCGAAAAAGCAAATAGTAGTGAACGTGCTACCTCACGGAATATATATAAAATATAAGTAGAACAAACATAATACACAACATTTCCTCCCTCCTTTTTCATTTTATAAATTTTTTTTTAAGATTTAAATATACTAGGGAGTATAACGCTGCGGTGGTCTCCGGTTCCTCTCTGATCGGCGTACTGGTGCACAGTCATTCTCGGGAGTTGGAGTTCTTCGTGGCAATGTCCTTTGTGGTGGAGTTCTTGGTGGTGTTGCAGGTATCTGGACCTCTGGGGGCGGCTGCTGGTTGTCCTGTTAAAGCAGAGCAGCTGACTGTTCGTAGTAACGTGTACGGTGTTTGTCCTTGTCTGTTGCTACTGGACTGGTTAACGACTCTTCTGCTCTTTCCTCTGGAATCCCAAGCTTCTCATGATGTGCTCGGATCTGGTCCACGTGGCGTTTGTGAATTCTTTCATTGCCTTGAATTTCGTAGTGCAGATCACCAAGTCTTTTGACGATAACTCCTGGGATCCACTTGTTTAAGCGAGCGTTACCCGAGATGAAATAGACTGATTGTCCTTCCTTTAACACTCTAAAAGCTGAGTTGAAAGTTGCTTGCTGTTTCTTGGTAATGCGAGTTTTAGTTGAGTCTGGTCTGACTAGATCCAGTCGAGTTCGAGGCACTCGGTTTAAGAAAAGTTGAGCAGGAGGCTGTCCTGTAGTAAAGTGTGGAGCCTTCCTGTACTGCCTCAAAAACTCATTCAGGTTGCGTTGAAGAGAGCCTGTTGTAGTTCCCATTTTCTATAGAGAATCCTTGACTGTCTGGGCGTACCTCTCCGCTTGGCCATTGGTGGCTGGGTGATACGGTGCTGACAGCTTGTGATGTTTGACTCCACTTTGGCGTAAGAATTGCTGAAATTCTTCAGATACAAATTGTCGTCCATTATCTGATACGACAGTGACTGGAGCCCCGTAGGCTGCAAACAGTTCATCGAGGATTGCTGTGGTTGCTGTGGTCGTAGTCGAGCTGGTTACCTTAACCTCCATCCACTTGCTGTAGGCGTCCACGATGATCAGCAGCATCTTATCAGCAACAGGCCCAGCATAGTCAATGTGTATGCGTTCTCATGGACCTTTTAGATATTCCCAGTGGTGCTCTCGGAATTTAGCTGGAGCATGTGCACATCCAGCTCATACGGTACACGCCTTAGCGATTCCCTCGATTTCAGCGTCAATGCCAGGCCAGTAAACGAATGACCTGGCCAAGCCCTTCATTTTCACCATTCCAATGTGGGCTGCATGTAAGTCTTCCAGGATAGTTTGGCGAAGAGTAGGTGGAACAACTACTCTGTGTTCCAGTAGCAGGCAATCGGCTGAGAAAGTGTAGTTGCTCTCTGGCATCTTGTAGCCGTGGCGACCAAGGTCCTGACCACTCGTTAGCAGCTGTGCTATCTTTCCTAGGTGCTTATCCTTTTTAGTCTCCTTTGCAATTAGCTCAGCCCTCACTGGAAGTGGGGAAAGCTGGTTTACTATTAACTGGTCAAATTCGTCGAGTTCCACCATTTCTTCCACCTCTTCAGCAGAGATTGAGTTTACGTGATGTTCCGTTGCAACTAGAGGCAATCTTGAACAAAAATCAGCGTTGGCATTCGACTTTGTTGGTTTGAACTCAACCGTATAATTAAAGTGAGCCAGATAATCAGCGTAATTTGCCATCCTGCTGATGCACAACACTGGAAGAGATTTCTCTGGATGCAAAATCTGAGTCAGTGGTTTGTGATCAGTAATGAGAAAAAAATGCCTTGCATATAGATATCTAAAAAATTTTTTGACCGCCCAAACGATGGCTAAGGCCTCCTTGTCGATTTGGGGGTACTTTTGCTCCGTTGTGGTCATGGTGCGTGCAGCATATGCAATCGGTCGCTCGGTCCCATCATCGAGCTGGTGCGATAGGACAGCTCCAAGTCCGACCTTGCTCGCATCTGTAGCTAGGATCAGAAGCACTGCTGGGTCGTAGGGCATCAAAACCTGTGGAGAAATCAAAATGTTTTTTAGTTCCAGGTAAGCCTTCCTCGCATCAGAAGTCCATTGAAATGGCTCTCTCAGGAGCGTATCACGGAGTGGACGAGCCCTTGTAGCTAGATCAGGTATGAAGGTGCTGTAGTAAGTTGCCTTTCCAATGAAGAGCTCTAAATCTAGAGGTGTAGTAGGTTCGGGTGCATTTAAAATTGCACTGATGTGCTTATCTGACTTACGTATACCAGATGCATCAATTTTGTGACCCAGAAACTCAATGGCAGGTGCAGCAAATGTGCACTTGGATCGGTTCAAGCGGAGCCCACTCTTGTATAACCTGGTCAGCACTACATCCATAGTTTGAAGTAAACTGTCGAGTGAATCAGCAAAAAGCACGAGATCATCAAAAAAGTTGAGCACTCCTGGGATATCCTTGATGAGTGACTCAATTTTGCGTTGCCGAATTGCGGGAATGTTTGCTGCGTCGTAGACTGCTCTGCCCGGACGTATGAGACCGTGGGTTGGCGTGTTCAGTGTTAACGCCTCACTAAATTTTTCATTTACTGTTAAGTGAGTATATGCGTCTGTAATGTCTAAATGGCAGAATACTTTTGCCTCAAGCATCTTGTTAAAAATATCGTCCTGTCTTGGAATAGGATGCTCATCAATAACAATTCTTGGATTGAGTGTAGACTTGTAGTTGCCTGTGATGCGTATCTTACCATTTTTCCTCCTGACTACGTGAGTTGTCGAGGCCCACTTGGAGTGATCGACGCGCATGTAATGTCCTGATGCAATTTTTTTGTCAATTTCCTTTGCATAAGCATCCTTCAGAGCGTAGGGAATTTCTCTGGCTCTTGAAAAAACCGGTGTCACTCCTGGTTTTAGATGCATCGTTACTGGGGGGCCCACCAACTTACCAGCAGACAGGCTAAAAATTTTATCGTGCTTATGCAGCAGCTCTTCCAACCGCGCTGTCTGCTCCCTGGATAACTCAGGTGTTGCAGTTATGAAGTTATGTATCTGGCGTGGAGCGAAAATTTCCTTCTACTGGATCTCGTGAGTGAACTGCACTAAGCACTCACGCCCGAACTAGGAGTCATAATTTCCTTCAGTGACGTAAAGATCCAGCTGCTTCGTCGTGTTACCCAGTGTCGCACTCACTGAGGCATAGCCCATACACTTGAGGGAATGGTGCGAGTAACTGGCGAACTGCCTGTTCGTTGGCTTGAGCGAAATCCCTTGTCCGATTGCTCGCATGATATTGCTGCCGATCAGGCCACACGGTGCGCCGGTGTCGAGCTCCATGTCGACAATCGACCCGTTAATTTTGACAGGAAGCATTTTCCTTTCGCTTGTACTCAGCGTGTAGACTTCGTTTACCGAATTTAGACGAATTAATCTATCCACCTGCATCGGTGTGTCTTCTTCCTTCGTAACTTGATGTGTCGTAGACTTTTGTTTTGATTTGCACATTTTTGATGTATGGCCTTTCTTTTTACATGCATGGCATACAGCTTCTCGGAACGGGCACTCAGAGCGTTGGTGCTGAGCGCCACAGCCAAAACATATTTGTTGCGCGCCTTTTTCCTGCTAATTTTGTGCACCTTGTCCCGCTTCCTTGGAATTTTTTTTCTTGTTTGTTTTCTTGTTATGCTTTTGCTTCTGTGTTGATGGAAGCAGGGAGTTGGCTTGTTCGACCTGTGCGTCTCGCGACTTTACCTCTTCGACCGTAAGGCGTGTCGATTCTAGAGCATGAGTTATCTCATGCGTCTTTGAACGTTCGAGGTTTCTTTGCGATCAACTCGTCACACATGTCACGAAATGCTAAGCCATGCATCAGCTGCTCGATCAGCATACGATCGAGAAACTCGCCGTAATCGCAATACGACGCTCCCTGCCGCAAACGAAGAGCAAAGCTAGCCACTGTTTCGTCTTAACGCTGAATAATGCGACGAAACTTTTCACTCTTGGTGTATTTATTTTTCTCGTGGTCGAAGTGTTTTGTCAGTGCCGTTGTAATTTCGGTGAATGTGCACTCCTCGGGGGTCTTCGGGACAACCAATGACTCTAGAGCATCGTTCAGCTCTGTCCCCATGTGCACTCGTGCGTAGTTTGCATGCAGATTCTCCGGCACTTTACTCAAGTCTAAAGCCCATCGAAAACGTGTGAAATAATCCAACACCGACGTGCCGTCTGATGCACGGAACGGTTGGAAAGAAAATGGCGGTGGCCATGAGCTTGTATCTCGCTCTTGCCCTGGGGTGGCAGCGGCCGAAAAGGCTGGCACTGCAGCCCTTAAAGCACTTGCTAATGCTTGCGCGATCGCTTCTTGCACCTCTGGCGTAATGGTGGCCATCTTGATCACTCTCGCTCGTTTTCTTTGTATACTACCTGTTCCTCTCCTTGCGGAATGTATCACTCGAACTTCTGACACCAATTTATTATGTATGGGGCAAATAAATTAGGCAAACATACTTGTAGAATTAAGTTTAGGTCCTTTATCATTCACATTGTACAAAGAGTTTAAAGTGGATTAGGAAGAGTAGCAACTGAGAGAGTAAACGTACTGAGTGCCATGTAGTAGTCGGCTTGAATCTCTCAGTAGAACTAACGTAAGGCTAGGTAATCTCGAAAAAGCAAATAGTAGTGAAAGCGCTACCTTGCGGAATATATATAAAATATAAGTAGAACAAACGTAATACACAACAATTATATTTAATTATACCTGGTACCCGTTCACAGAACGATGTTTAAGGAGGATAACGGATGTGATTGGGCCTTTGTGACTTAACATATTTGGACGTTAGGTAAAAGGTGATCCGGAGGTGTTTTGTGAGCCTGACCTTCATGATATTATGATATCTTACCTTTATGTGTAATTCGCAACTAATAGGTCCATAAGAATTTAATCCACCTTCTAACAATACACTGTACTATTATTGAAATATTTATTATTTGGGTATATTATGGGAAAACAAATAAATCATGTTCAACGAAAATTTCTAAGAAAATTAACGGATTATCTATTTAGTTAAAAGGAACTGTACGTAGTGACTGCGCGCAAGCTGTAAAAACAAAAAAAATACAAAATATTTTTAATCAACATTTATTTAACTAATTGACTAAATTATAACGCCAATGTGGTTTGAAATTATTGAATTTCAAAAGTATAAATGTATGCGTGCATGAAATACTAGTCGTAGCACTTCTATTGCATACACAAGCACTTTTACACCTTAAGGATACCCAACAGTATAATTCCAAAAGACAATGCCTTAGAGCAGGCCAAGTAGAGCAATCCTGGACAGGGAATGATTAATCGCGCAACTTGACGTAGTTGGGTCGTCGGTTCTTGAGCAGCTTAGCGCCTAGTTGCGTCCCTCTGATAAATTCGCAGGCAGGAGGGGTGCGGCCGACTACCCAACATCTAAAGCTGTTGAAAGTAAATAATAATAACTTCATCTTTACTATCGTTGCCATTGCTAGCTCGTTCACTACTTGGCTCCTAATCTAAAGGTTTAACATAAAAGTAATTAAAATTATTTCATGGTGAAATGATGTTATGTAACCTTGACTTCGATTATGGCACTCCCATTTAATTTAGTGTTCTTAATTAAAAATAAAAAATACATTATTTTTTATGAAGTAATAATCGATGGTCATACTGCATACCGCACAATCTGCTATTACTTACGATAAAAGATCATTTGTGTCTTATCTAGCAGATTTCATCAAAGATGCTGTAAACAGTGACTTAATCGTAAAGCTTTACGTTAATTTGACGTTTTACTTTTTATTTAATTGAAGATGATGTAAGATGATTATCGAAAATAATGAAAAGACAATAAAAGAGTAAACAAGCTAAATGTTTGAAACACAAGAAAAGAGTTTCAAGTCAGAAAAAAAAGTCGTAAAACAGTCCAGCATCAATTCAGGTATGTGATAAATATAAAATTATTGTACCCATGAAAAGTTCGAATCACTAAAAGTGGTTTAAGGTCTGAAAAACTAGACCTGATTTTAATTACAAGTTAGTGAAATTTGAATATTTATCTAATAAAACCTTATCCATCCATGATTGAGATTTGAAGAGAAAGGAATTGCAAGCACGAGAACATGTTTATTTATCTTCTCACTTACTTAGAGCTTTAACAAAATTAATGTACAACTCTATGATGCTACATGGCATTATTTTAAGAAAATTTATTAAACGGTTGTTACTAAAGAAAATCTAATGCCAGATGCTTCCAAATACAATTAAATTTGCCAGGCTCAACAAAGATCAACTATTCAGATCAATCAGAATTTAGTCTTAAAATACATGGGGTAGAATATTGGCACTGGAAGGTTTTTTAAAATACATTATTAAGCGCTATCTCTAAATTTCTTGAATCATAGCTACACAATACATTTTATATCGGCAAGTAGTATCTTAAAATTGTATCTACCAATAGTTGTACAAGAATTATATAGTCAATTTAGTCCACTAGTATCAAAGTCAATGTATGATGTAGACCGTATAGTTGCTTACACTTTAAAATCTGGGAAATTGAAGTCAAAGCTTCTATAGAATAATTCAAAGATGTATTTTTACCAAATATTTGTAAAAAAACTGACAGAGAGTAAGTTTAAAAATGCACATAAAGGTAACAAGCTTGTAAATATCCTAACTCTTTCTGCTGGAACAACTGGTTTTATTTGGCCATTAAATGTTTACGGTTTTGGGCCATAGAAAAATTTCTGGAAGGATATTTCTAATTTGATTATATTGTACAATTATAATACTAACCTGCATTTAGGAAATAATATTCTGACAATTTAATTACTAATTTATAATCAATTTTCAGTTTCCTAATTTGTCAATATTTAAAAATATGCATAGTAAAAAAGTTTAGAGATTATAATACACAATTCCCCTAATTACTGTTCTACGTATGAAAAATAACCAGAATCTTAAAAATCGATTATTTTCAGGACCAAAAAATGTAGAAAATCTGATGAAGTAACTTCTTCGCGTTATATACTAAGTCAAGCTAATGCTGACTGTAATTGTGTATCAGTAAATACAGAGTAAAATAAAGCAAAATTGTAAATTGTAATATTTCAAGAATTATGAAAAATTCGTTAATATTACTTTTTTTTATACAACATGCAAAGAGAGGTTTTTGGTAAACTTTAAATAATAAAATTTTTATAAAAAAAGTAATTATAAAAACATAGTCTTAGACCATAAATATAGAAGACGCAACTCTTATAATTAAATTTTTAAGGTAAATAAGCTTAGGATTTTTTTATTCATTGTTTATTGAAAAAAACTTTTGCTGTAGGTTTTTGGATACATGAGCTTATTATTCGACTGTTCATCCATATTAAAAAAAAAATATAGTTGAACAGATTTCCGTTAGATTTCGTTGGAGTAAAAAATTGTGGTTAGTCGCTGAAAAATATTTAATTTAAAGCATCAAATTTTTTTTTGTATTTTTTGTACGTTAACCTACACTTATACCAGCCTTGCACCACTAATTGACACCCTTCAATTAAGAGTGCTCGAAAAAAAGTTATACTATTTAGAATCTGCTGATTAAAAAATTTGTCAGTAAAATTTCGTTTTACAAATTTTAGGGGTTTCACCCCTGATTTCTTTTTTTAGACAAGGGAAACAGATAAAGTAGGTATTATATTTATGATTTGCCGTTATAAAAATATTTTGAAATAGCACAAACTTGTTTTCTACTGCAGTTGTTTAAATACTTACTTAAAAGGATCGACCAATAAGGGTAGTTTACTACAGATGGTAGTTTAGAAAAATGTTGACAAACGTAAAATTTATTTCGTTGTTGTTATTAGAAAATTCAATATTTGCTTAAATTTTAAAGTATCTTCTGAGTTTTAGTAATGCTAACCTTACAATAAATTATAATTTCACCCCCTGATAGACAAGAATGCGAGAAACTCAATGGACCGTGTTTTTAGGGATCAAATTTAAGGATGCATTTCTTCCCTATAGACGCATGTCAAACAAATAAAAAAAACTCGCATCCAACATTTTTTGATGTGTAATACGCAGGCAAAGTTTTATTCAAATCTGTAAGTGACCGTTGGATAGTGTTACCTACTAATAATATTGTAATAATCATGATTAAAAATAATATACTTATCAGGTACCTTATAAAATATTTAATACTTTTTCATCATGTTTATGTAAAATGCACGTTTTCTAAAACATATTTAAAAAGCTAATTGTGAATATCACAAAAAAAAATCACAAAGCTTACTATCTTTCATAAATATTTATGAATTGACTAGTTGCCGTAGAACATTATTATTTTACTCCAATTTGCCTATATTTTTATGGAATCAACATTAACCCTATAAAAGCCAAGTTTTTAGAGATGTACTAGATTTATTTTTGTTTTCTGTCAAGAATCGTTGTAGAGCAATGAACACTGTAGTAGTTATTGAATATAATTATTTATGATTTGTGTATTTTTGCAACTTTTCCGGAGGTTATGTATAGAAATTCACACGTTTTGGGTACCCATTTAATTTTGCTGCACTGTTAGACTTTTTTTTTTTATCTATTGAGTGGCTACAACAAAAAGTAATCTTGCTTCCATATCGTTTGTTTGTGTTGCAGAATACTATCGTTTGTAACACTTGAGTATGTACTAATCACACAATACTCAGACAAAGGAGTAAAGATATTTAACAATTTGGATTTACAACTAGTAGTTTTTCTTTAACATGTAGTATTGAAAAATCGTATGGAAAAGATGCAAGTTTGTAACAAAAATGATATTTTTAATTACTTTTATTTTAAATTAACACAGTTATACTTGAATATAAAAGTTAGAAGGATCGTTGTGTCCTTACTAACGATTTTTTACTAATAACTGTTGATAGCGATTACACTTATAGTTTCTTTTAAAACCAAGGTTTTTGAAACGTTTAAAAAACACCTTACTGCAATAGTTTTTTCGCTCTTTTTAAATGATGGATAGTAAGTATTACTTTTGTTGCGTTTTCCTCCTATGAACACATATTAAGCAAATAATAAAAACAAGTATTTAATATTTCACGATGTGTACTACGCAGGCAAAGTTTTATTGAAATTGATGAGTGGCCGTTGGGTAGGATTACTTGTAATAAGTATTTAACGCAAGCGTTAAAAAATATCACACAAATAAAAAGTTTAGGTAATAAAAATACTTGATATAATTAAAAAAAATTTGAATTTCGCGGGTTGTTTTGAATTAATGAGTGGCACCACTTTGCAATGCAATTCCACAGTCAACATATTCTAAAAGTCGTGTAAGACAGTGCATGACCTATATGACTGTCTGTTAATAATAAATGGCTGTTGCGTTCCAAAATACTTGTCATCAGCTGACCATGATGGCTTCCACACAAAATTACACTTACCTATCAAAGAAGGAACGATAACATCTTTTTTTGTGATAATTTCTTGTTTCAAAACACTGCGTTGGTCATCTTTTATTAAGTCAGTCAAACAATGGTCTATTTGTAAATATTTACAACTCGTGTTTGCTACTGAGAGAAAATGGATAAGTATGAGTAAAGGGAAAAAAAATAAGTAAAAGTACTAGCAAAACTGTCGAAGAGAAGCGAGCAAAGCAATCGGATGAATTTTTTACGTTAAAAAGCCAGGGAGCTATACCTTCAGAAAAGCTAAGTGTCAATAATACTACACAAAATATTCTTTTAGCTACAAAAAATAAAGCCACAATCATAATAAGTAATAATTTACTTTAAAAACTGTGTTTATTCTTTGATTCTTTATTTTACTTATTTACATAAATAAATTTTTGACACAAAGATAAAAAATTTTCTAATTAGTTTTCTAAGTGAAAAAAAGAAAACTCTTGGTTTGATTCCAGTGGAAAAAATGAAACTATTGGCATTAAAAGTACCGAAGCGTGTGCTAAAAATTTAGTTTGTTTTACAAATACCCAAAATGAATTGTCAAAATTAGTATGGGTTATCACTGGATTTAGTAGTTGAAAAAACGCTTCGGAAAGAATAATAAATCATTCAACTAGTATATTTTGTATAAATAATGCCGAAGCGCTTGGCAATAGTAATAAAATTCATGCTATCTAATTGTGTTTGATGCTACAAAAAAAACATATGATGAACAACTATAATGCATTAAGCAAAGTTGTTAGCACATTAAAGAGTTCAAATCAGCAAATATAAGCTTAACGTAGACACAGAAGTGATGAAAATTAAAATTTTTATTATTTCTAAAAACACAAGCCAAAGTTGTCTTAGAATTAGAAAAATGGCTTAAACGAGATAGTTACAAGTGGCTGCACCACGATTTGCAGAGCGAAATCTTAGATCTTATGGACATGATATGTTACAAGTACTGTAAGTCTGTATTACTTATCTTATATAAGTATGTAGGAGTCTGTAAAGGTTAGTATGGGGTTAGTTAGGGTTAAAAAAATCGCGTGGGCTGGGAAGGGTAGAGATAATTTTTAGGCAGTTTTTTTTGGGGTAGAAGGGGGGTGGGTGTAGGCGATTCACGGGATGTTGGTAAAAGGTGATAAGGGATCGAGATAGAAGAAGATGTTAGCTGAAAAACGAAAAGAGGCTGTACTTTCCTCTGTTCTATAGGGAGCATGTGGTGGTCTCGAGCAGGATGGTAAGGGGTTGGTTAGAGACCGTGGTGGGTAGTATAAAATGTCATACACAAACTATAACATACTAAACAAATCTTATTCGTCGTTTAATTTACTAGTACAAAAAATAATTAGAATTCACATTATTAACACTGAAGTAAATGCTTTCTGTAAACAAACGTTTGATATAATTTATATTTAATTAACCGATAAACAAAAAAATATCAAAATAATCTCGACAAAGTACCAAATTTTTTTTCGTAGATAGGCCTTAAGATTAAGAAAAAATCTTCCTATTTGGATGATTACTTTATAATTTTATTATGTACTAACGGTGAAAGAAATAATATTAGTGTCTTAAAGTAATGTTTCATGTATAATTTTTTCCGAAAGGAAAGACCACTCATAGAACCTACTGTTAACTTAAAGATTTTAACAATCTTAAGAACGTTTTTCTGATATATCACTAAAAGGAAAACCATGATAAGTATAAAACATTTGTAATGTGGATATCTATTTAGAAAAAAATTGATTATTTTAAATGGTGATTTTTTATAAATTTAGTTGTTTTGTGAGGAAAAGTTTAAGAAGTGTTGTGATTTGGGAAGCAAGTAAATCATTATTTCTTCGTTCTTATTTCCGTATTTCATACGTTAATATTCGTTCTAATAACAACATCCTTTCTGAATCACTATGAATTGGAGGAGGGTAATTATGTCTATATCCCTGAAAATATATAGAAAGAATGTGTAGAATGCCCTACACAAATGTTTTTTTTCTTTTTTTTTACTGGGTTACTGCGAGAGCCTATTGGCCTAGTTATCGGGGCCACCCACCTACCACCTATGCGTGAGGCTGTATTGCCGCACCCATTCACAGATCTCTTAATTGATATTATATCTATGTTATACCATGGTGCTGTAGAAATATCTCCGGTTAAACACCACGCCAGTTATGCTGACACTCCTTGCATGAATGGTGCATCAGGTCCACTCTCCACTATGTAGCCTTTCCTTTGAGATGACTCCGTATTACAGAACGTCCACTCCTCGCTAGTTAAGCCGGCTCTCTCTGCCGAAGCGACGGATCCAGGCTAATCAGCATCCCTGGAGAAGCCCTATGTTTCAGGGACAACTTTTTGCTGATAAAGTCGGCGATCCCTGCCTGGCATTTGATCTGCTAACTCCTACTTACATCTCTTACACTGTTTTGTATCTACTCAGCCCCAAAAACCTGTGGGGTAAAAAAAACCTTGGAATCACTCTGAAAGAAAACTTGACGGAAAAACCTGCCCCAAAATAGCCGGGGTTTTACAGGAACTTTTTCTGGTAAAAACAGTTTCTGAAAAACTCTACACTCACTGGTAGTCAAACCCACTATGCCTAGAACAGTTTTGTATCAGTTAAAAGCACGCTTACTTCTGCGCCAACGCCGCTCTCGCAACAAAAAAAATATGTATTTACACTAGTAGGTATTTACCTCTTGCATGCTTTGCGCGCCAATTTCCCTCAATAGCTGATATTCAAGTAAAATACGTAAATTTCAGCAGCTTATTATCTTAACTTATTTATTAGAATACAGTTATTATGCTAATGTACAGATACATAATGTTGGCTTGCTCATAAATTTAATAACCAATCGTAAAATAATTATATTATTTTAAACATTTAAGTTTTGTTATTAAATAAGACGTCCAATAAAAGTTAGTAAATAATTGAAAACAACGTTCAATGGTGATCCTGTCATATTTTTTTATTCACTGAACAACAAAAACCGTCATTACGATCTTACATCCCTTTCGTAAATAGCTTTTTGTACCTGATAAGGGCGAGAACACTATCTAAGTAGCCAAAACATTGTTTTTTGATGAATACAAAAATATGACAGTATCACCAGCGGCCGTTGTTCTCAATGAAAGCTTTGTAATTAATCAAATAATGTTATTTTGACAGTCACACTTGATCATATCTTGACAACAGTACTTTATTGAATGCTACAGAGTCGTTTTTGATCCATCTGCTTGAAAACTTATCATTTATGACATTTTAATAAAAAAAAATTTTTTTTAATGTTTTATTTAGAAATATTGTTTTATATGGACAGTTATACGTATTTTTATCAATAGACAAAATTGTATAAGAAGAAATTTCTATTTGATAAAAAATACTCGTACTAAAAAAAAAAATACTAAATTTAAAGTAATGAAATAATTGATAACAACAATTTTGGAACATTACTTGGAATGTTCATATTTTACTATGCTACTATTTTGTTGAAAATTACTTAACTTATAATTTTAATTCAGCATGACTATTCATAGTTTTTCTATAGATCTAATTTTTCTCTTAATTTTTCTGAGCAAAATTAGTTCATTGTTGTAACACTTTCGTATACGTATTAATAAAAAATAATTTAAAAGAAGCAAATTCTAATACTTCATACTGATTATCTTTTCTAACGAAAATTGTAATTGTACATAATGGTGGCCCTTATAATTTAAATGATTGTTTTTTAGTACGTATACAAAAAAAAATACATTAAAGACAGACTGTTTTTTCAAGTCAACAATATAATAAAGAAATACATAGCCATTTAAACAAACTATTGTAACTTACCAGAATGACAAGTGCACAAATTACTGTGCTAGGCAATAGTTGCTCGTTTTAATCATTGTTTTATTTCTTATAATTCGATAAGAAATTAATATTACAATTACATCTTACTATTCTACTCGTGTATTCAAACCGTTAAGTGTAAAAGTCGTTATAAGAACAAGAAAAAGCTAACGCACCTTGAATGTAATTATTACCAAAGTTTATATAAAGTAACTATTGTAATGTGATGAAATTAGTAAGCGCACATGCACATGTAAATAACAACCTCGAACTTTATCTGTAATGCCAAGTGATACAGTTAGTCAAGCCCTAGCTTTTGCCGTAAGCAGTTGCTCTCTAGTTTTTAAGGTCATGATACATAAAAGACAATAAGTTTATTTTACAATGCGTATTGTTATACTTATAAAACAACTTTTTTTCTCCCAACATGACAGTGAAGCGTTGTCCCTTCTTTTTTTGATTTATTACGCGCTGCTTCGGTGGTCCATGAAAGTCATGTTAGGTCTTAGTCCATGTAAAAGCGTGAATCCAACACAAAAAAAAAAAAGTTACATCCATGCGATTGTAGATAATAACAGTGTCAATCCAGTGATAAGGACAAAGTATGCAATTAAGTAACCAGTAACCCATAGATAAAAATAAAGCTGATATGTCTAAATAGCAAGTGAACAAGAAAAATTAAGTGTGGGCAAAGACATAAAATGTTTAGGAAAAACTTTATTAAAAATAATAAAAGTACTGATAATAAATGAAATTTCAGAAAAGCCTAGCAACTAGGTAAAAAACAAAATAGCCAACAGAGCAAAAATCGATAATGTCGTAATTCCCGTGTTCAATGGAGAAAAATTTAGCAGTTGGAAATTTAGATTGCTGATGTTACTAGACTATAAAGAGTGTAATTAATAAGCTACAAGAGTGAAAAGAGTCGCAAATACAGGAATTGCATAGAATCTACTTTTGTCCTCATAATTTCCCTTACATACATGCAGTTGTTCGCATAAGTACCTTCTGGATCAACATATATATATATATATATATATACATAAGTTTGTGTGTTTCTCAAAAGAGGCTTATGCAGTTTTCATAAGAAATAATAATATTAAGGATTACTATAAGGACAAAATTGTACTTATATGGACAGTCGGCATAACTTTCCAATGTTATTAGTAAATATCTCAAAATCATTTAAATTCCGCAAAAGTCACCTTTTATTAACACACACGTGCTCGCATGCACGCACATACACCCTTATATACGTATATGCATACATACTGGTGGGGCACAAAGTTTTTAAGAAATAAGTATGAATAGTTAAAATATTGTCTATTGGAGCAGATCGAACACACAACCTCCTATTAAAAGGACAGTTGCTATACTATTTGAGCTACCAAGGAGTCGTGTATTCACTCGCACCGTTGGTTTGGATGAGTTATCATTCATTATTGTTTTGAGCTGTTTTTTAGTCAAGCTTGATTTTAACAGATAAGTTGACAAATGATTAAAATGCTTGCTAATAAACAAGAGATCTAATGTGACTTTACGAGGTACACAAGCAATATTGATATTCATGATAGTAATACCATAACCCTTATTAGTTTTCTGGATAAACGTAAATGCTCTTGGTCTGTCGGGGCTTGGGAGATTAAAATTTATTAGTTAAAAGCTTAGGCTTCTAGCCTGTAAGGAGTTTAGAGCTTCTTTCTGTCTGCCAATAGGATCGTCCACCCACTTTAGGTTAGTAGTCCGACGTGTCCGATTAACTCTCGTTCGTCCATCAGCGGTAACTTTACTCTGCTGGAATGATCGCTTGCCTCGTAGTAGTTTTTGTGTTTGTGCACTGAATTGGGGGCAAATCGATTTCCTGAAGTCGCATTCCCTCATCTTTTAGGTTCCTCCCACGTCACTCTGGGTTTGACTGGTGCAGGAGAGTTTTGTCTTGAAGAGGAGGCCCTGTCGTCTCTACACTAACTCCCAGCTGTCTTCAATTTTTCCACGTCCACCTTCTCGCATCGTTACTGTGGGGTGGGATCCGTTAGGCCAGACCGTCCAGTGGTCCTAAACGCTAAAAAAATTTACAAAATTTGTGCTTCCCGCGAGGTTTCAATCAATTTAATTAATTTTAGGCTTATTTTCCTCCTAAGACCATAACCTACAAGAATCTGTTGCCCTCAGTCCTGTGACGACTTTATATGAATGTTTTGTATGTATGTATACAGCGAATTTTGATAGTCACATTACTGTGTGTACGTGAAAATTTTGTAAAAGTTAACCAATTTGTACCAAATTAAGTGGACGGGGGTTCTTCGGGTCGCTGATTACGAATATACAGTTAGTTTTGCCAAATTCAAAATGGTAGATACTATATGGTAGACAAACGTTTTAAGCATCAACCGATTTGTTCCAAATTTAGTGTACAGGGGATTTTGGGATCGCTAATTACAAATCTGGAGTTAGATTTGCCAAGTTCAAAATGGCGGATCAAGTACGGTGGAAAAAATTTTTAAAAATCAGACGATTTGTTCCAAATTTGGTGTACGGGGTTTTTGAGGTCACTGATCATGGATTCGCACACTGGGAAAAGGATTTATTAACTATTAACATACACGTATATTAAAAGAAAATTAGTTGGCATATTCATAAGTACCATGATATATTTTTTATCTAAATAGACAAATATTAATTTACAAATTTTTAAACTGTAATGGTAAACAGATAGTATCTTAAATTTGGTAAAAAAATGGTTGATGTTTGAAACGTTTATCCATCATTTTGAATTTTGCAAATCTAACTCCAGATTTGTGATCAGCGACCTCAAAAACCCCTGTACACCAAATTTGGAACAAATCGGTTGATTTTTAAAAATTTTGTCCGCCACATTTTACCTGCCAATTTGAATTTGGCAAATCTAACTGTATATTCGTAATCAGCGACCCGAAGCACCCCCAGACACTTTATTTATTACAAATTGGTTAACTTTTTCAACGTTTTTATGTATACACAGTAATGTGACTATCAAAATTCGCTGTATACATACATAAAAAACATTCATGTAAAGTCGTCACAGGACTGAGGGAAACAGATTCTTGTAGGTTATGGTCTTATTAGTAAAATAAGCCCAAAATTGATCAAATTAATTAAAAACTCGTGGAAAGCGCGAATTTTGATGATTTTTTGAGGGTTGGGGACCACTGCGGCTTTTCGCTTTCCGGAAGTCACCAAACGGCACGGTGCTGGAAGGGGCATACTTTACTTATTTTTATTAGTCTAAGGCTTACTCGCTCCAGCAGATGCATTAGGAGTTCTTCCAGACTGTACTAATGGGTCATCACAAACGCAGAGCCCTCTGCATTAAGCAAGCTCTGCGCTTTGAACTGGGGACCCATCAGTCCAAGGATTATTAAGTCCTGAAATACAGTGCTATGATGCTGCATGGAATAAAATTCTCTGCGGGGAGGTACCAAAAGCCTTTCATTGATTATTTGTGGCATAGGAGAATGCGTCCTGTAAGGATCCAGAGGTTTAATCACCTAATTATATGGATCGATAGTCCTTCTTCCTTGAGAGGCGATCGTTACTTGCCTAGTTATAGTCCAACTCAAGTGGCGCTTCCACGGCTATTAGTTTTAGTCCTTGTACCGGTATTTAGCGCCTAACTGGGTCTACTACCCCTAACCTTCACTGAAGTACAGAGACTCAGTGGACGAGCTAAATTAGCACGGTCGCACGGCTCATGTATTTCGGGGTACAGAGACTCAAGGATCCGCGATTTTTTAACGAGATCTACCGGGCTCACGTATGTCTGGAAGATGTAATAGCACTAGGAGTAACACTATAAGCACAAGCAGTATTACAGGATGTAAAATTCTCGTCAATCATTCGTAAGTTACTCGGTCGATCGTGACTCGAGCGCATTATTGACTAGGCTCACAGTCCGTTGAGTGCAACTGTCGGTGCTATAGCACTCCCGCACGATGATGGCAACAAAAGTTCAAGAAAATAAATTGTTTTACTCTAGTTTATCACATTTGCTCGTCCTCTACCTAACCTGCATCAGTACCCAGCCACTCACACTAGTCCTACACGCAACACCACCTACCACTAACAATAACTTGCACCAACACTTTATACACTTATTAAACAAAATTATTAAGTCCCTTGCGTCTCCCCACAAGCGAATCCATTTTGTAACTCTGCTTCTTCACCTAAAAATAAAAAGAGACGCTGACGCAGCATTAACCAACCTCGTTCACGTACGTCATCTTTGCCTCTCTTGCACCTTGGGTTTCTTTTTCTAAGAAGGGAGATAAGCGCAGGAGTTCTGCCGTTCTATGAGGAGAACTATTAAATTAACACTAACAAATACTTTTAACTATTCTATTATTCAATCACTAATACACAGTATCTCCTTACACTATACACGACGCAACGCTTTACATCGTCACCTGGACTGCGCTGCAGCAACTCTGCCTCGCACCACACGAGTCACGAGCACACGTATATTACGTCCTGCTCGTCCTGGACCTCTCTCTCTCTCTCACTGTTTACTCTGCCCTGCTCGCTCTTGTTCTCTGTACTCGCACACTCTCTTTCTTTTTCTCTCTCATCCTCGACTTAACTATCGTCGTCCTGATCTCTCTTTCTTTCTCTCTCTCTCTCTTTCTCTCGCTCTCATCACTTTTCTGTCTATTCTTACACACCCAGCGAACGCGCGAATAACGGCGGCACACCTGAGGATGCCCCTCACAGACCCTCGTACACCTCGTCTCGCCTACACGCGCACTACCTCTCTCTCTCGCTTTCTCTTACTGTCTACGCTACTCTTTATAAACTTTCTCTCTCTCTTTCCTCTTTCTAGCATCACCTCCTGGTCAAACGTCCGCGAGTACAATCCAGCGCGATGTCGTCCGAGGTCCTCAAGTGGGTCGTTCGTCCTATGGCTCTTTGTCTTCACTCTTTTTTATTATGTTCTTCTTGTCTGATTTTCATCCGTAGTCCTTGACCTGGAGACTTCGTCTTCCTGGGAGAACACAGCTGCTAACAGACTCACGCACACTCTTCTTTCTCTTCTCTCGACACTCTATGCACAATCTCGAATTTTTCTTACTACTCTCTCTCTCGAACTCTTCTCTCATCACGCAAAAAGCACGTAACTTTCAATGCTCGCACTTAGGCGCTCAGCTCAAGTCTCTCTCGAGAGCTCTCGCTTGGGCAACGGCTGCCTCCGCTGCTGCTACGTATCTCCCTTCGCAGTCACTCTCGAGATAGCATCTACTGTGTGCCCTGGTAGTCGTGCTCGCATTTTATTATCATTTCTTGCTGGCGCTGTAGTGTCTCTGCAGCTCAGCTGGTTGTCCGTTAGTATCCTTTTCTCCTCCTCTCAACGTATGTACAGCTCCCGAAAACAACAAATTTGGAGAACCTTCAAATTTATGCTAGTAGTTATTGCGACACAGTGGCCCGTCACAACAAACCCCCACTATTTGGTGAGAGTTTCCGAACGGTCCACTGTGCCGCCGATCACTTGCTAGAAAGTGGAAGGACTACCCCTCCCCCTCTGCCAACCCAAGTACCTAGTGAGAGTTTCTAAATGGAGTCACTGTGCCGCTGTATACTTACTATAGGAGGGTGATATCCATCCACTGCTATGATTCCCTGAACCCTCTCTGTGTATGTGTTTGGTTGTATTAATTATTCCCTCACTGCCGCTAAGATTACCTGAACACCGCTTGCATACATATGTGTGTTTTATTCTTAAGTTATTAAATTACCATATGAAGATAGATAAAGAGAAAGAGAAAGTATAAGAGAGTCCTCGTTATAGTATTGGTTTCGCTTACAGCTCCAATTTAAATGTTTTATACTTTACGAAAGTTCAGATTATTACAAAAAATTTGATAACAACGTTGCTTTAATGCTAAAGAGATTATTAAATACTTACTTCTAATAATGACAATGGTTAGTAGCGGCAACATAAACCAGGTACAAGACATTTATAGAATCCCCACACATATTCTCTTTTTTTGTTCTCTCTGTAATAAACTCAATTACACCCTACACACTTGTCACCGCGTCTAAGTTTTATTTTCTTCTTAACTAATTTTTCTTCACATATTTCACAGTCATAGTTACCGTTAGTGAAACCTTCAAAATCATTTTCACTGTCACTGTCACTATTATAAGGTATTTTTCTACTGATGGAAATCACAGACAAAGTCGAATTATTTTCACTATCATACAACACATTATTTAAATGCTCCACGTAATCAAAGTCACTGTAAATTACGAATTTGTCATTTCCAACAGAAATTATACTGTTTTTATCGTGGTTTAATCTAATTACTGTTTTTTCTTATTACATTCACTGTCACTATTGTCACTTACTATATCACTATTACTATGAACAATTATGTCAGTTGTTTTGTACCACTCACTATCACTATTTTCATGTATACAATTCTCTAGCCTTTTTTTAAAAGGTAATGAAATGGGCATGTGTCCATCGGACAGTGGTCTTTTTTTAAAAGTAAGGAAAAAAAATTGTTTTCAGACATAGCTTTATTAAAAATGTATCGCCGTTTTATTAATTTTTCGTATTTTCTTAGTAAACGATGGTTTATTAACACATATTAATTTTTAGAAAAATAGATCACTGCATGCACTGCACCACGATTATTTAGCGCTCTGTAGAATGTTTTTCGGGACAGCCATTGGGATTGACAAGTCCGAAATCCCTTGCCACAATGTCAAAATTCACTACACTCGATGGACATATTCTAAAATAACTTCGATAAAACAATACTGCACTAATTACGTGAGATCCTGGAAAATTGATAAACGGATAAACTCGTTCACGACGTGCACATAAAATTTCCTGCAATATTGGATCAGGCCGCGGTTGGCGCTCACTCTCAATTATAACGTTGCTATCCGGAATCGTTTCAGCTTCCGAAGGTTTCTTATTCTCCGGAAGCATATTGTCAACTCACTTGGTGGTACACATCGTATCAATGAGTGATATCCTGAAGTTTCATAGTCAGCACAATCTATTTGCGAGACACATACGAACATTTGTCACTTCACATGATATACTGTTTACTCTTGTCACTACTAATGTTTTTTCTTCGTTCGATAAAACGACGGTAAGTAACGTGTAAAAAGTTACATACAAACATCCACACGTATGTATGATGCCTACTGTGCAAAAATGCCGCGAGACATTCAGGAAAGACAACTCCATGAAAAGAGTGGCGATCACATCATAGAAATTTAAAAAAACTATGAATCAGCTTGTTAAGTCTTAACGCATAAATGGATACCGTGTCGACTTTCTTTGTTAACACGATTTCTCGTGACATACGTTCTTTCCGTCAAACTCACCACAGAATTGTATTCTATTGTGAGGTATGAAATGTAAAAATCGCAAAAATAGTATTTTTCTTTCAATAATGTTCGTGTCGTACAAGATTCTTTCATCGAAACAGTTTGTCCAAGGTTCCAAACTTCTAAAGTTACATACGCGTGCGCACGTGCACACGACTGTAAAATGCACATGCGCACTGTGCAAATACACTTGGAAGAAAGTGATAAGAGACCCTTTTTGCGTAGAGATGGACGATTCTATCGAGTAAGACATTCGATTGTTCGAATAAAATACAAAAACTTGGAAAAGTCGTAATTTTCTTTTCAACAAATATCGCGCTTGTATAAAACACACTGTGTCAAATTTCCGTGTAAGGCATTTGATTATTCGTATCGAATACAAAATCTATATTTTTTCTTCTTTTATTGAATACATAAAAAGTAAAAACAATTCTCAGTGGATATGTCATTCGTCATACAAACGTACTATAAATATGATACTCTGTGAGCCGCTAGTCCACAGTATTTTCTTTCTCTTCCTATAACATTAATCCTTATGAAGGGTATTACAAAAATGCATTTAATTATCGTTATTCGGTGTTTGTTGCGTATTGCGAATGTTTACGAATCGCACATTCGTAAAATGTGTGGTAGTAAGTGAAGTTGCGATTAAGGATCGTTATCGATGAAGGTATTGGTTAAAAAATTGTACTTTCTTGTACTACATTGTTGGATAAGAATGATTAGTGATGCATTTAAACGCGGACTTTTTAACAACACCATGATTCTCGAAACAGTTGTGAAAGCAGTCAAACGAAAAGTGGACAATAAGGACCCGCTGGCAAAAAATTTAATACGATGTTACTGCAAGTTTTTATTTTGATCCGTACAAATCGTTTGTTATGTTCCTTTTTTTCATAAAACTACTTGTTACAGCACTTAAACGTATGCATTACGGTACGTTTAGAGATGAGCAAATAATGAAATTTGTTAATGCAGCTACGAGAGAAGAAGGTGAATAAAGTATACGATGTATTTTATTGATCGTAACTCTGGTTAATTTTTAGTGGATGAACAAAACCGTCGACGAGCAGAGTTGCTAAAACTGTACATGAAGACGTCAGAGATGATGGTAAGTAACAAAATTACTTATATTTTTCATTTTATAATCATATTTTAAAAAATTTTTACGTATTTACTTTTTTTAGATGAAAAAAATAGTGATAATTTTACTAACAGTACTAGTAGTAGTAGTAGCGATAGTAGTACTAGTAGCAACAGCAGCACTGAGATCATTAGTAGCAGCGATACTGGTACACTACATGAAATTGAGTTTTATTATCACTTGTACTGATTTTTTGTAAGCGTCATTACACATTTTCATTTCAGTACGAAGAAAGAGAGCGTCCACTCTTTCTTCTCGAGTCTGAGGTTGTTGAACGTTATCCTAACTTTAACTATAAAGGACGAAAAGTACGTGGACGCTTGTTGAGACCACCGCCAAATGTTAATGTATATACCTGGCTAGAAGAGTGTATAAATGATTTGCATAGACAGCTCATTGGTCAAAGTGAACCCAACGAACATTCGTGTAATAATAAATTCAGAGAGATTCAATTACCAACCTTATGGTTGTCATTTAGACCGGTGCACAATTTTCGTGTCGAAGATTTGTGGAAAGTGTTTGGTGCTGTGCAAAGGTCAAACGACTTTGAAATGAACGATACACTGTGGAAAATATATGCAATCGTAAATGGTACTAGAGGGCGTGGCTGTGTACGATTCAGCGAAGATACAGTAAAGAAATAATCTATATTAACTATTAGAAACCATTAAAACCTCTGCATTTTGAGATCCTTGGTAGCAGCCTATGCGTACGTTATCAGGGGGCAACTACTTACAGGTAGGTTGCATAAATATTAGTATCTTATTAGACGTGATTACGGACCGATGAAAAAAAAGCAGCTAATAATTCAGTTAAAGAGACGAGGGTCAGAGTACTGAAAACGGGATAAGATCTAAATGAAATTTATGATTTTCAATTAGTTTTTGCCACTTGTCGAAAATTTATTATTGTATATTTTTACGAACTTTTGGTCATAGTCATCCCCCCCTGTACATCGTCGTAGATACATACCGAAGTGTAAGTAACATGCTACGATTAATGTATTACAAACATCAACAACATTTCAAACCGATTCTAAATTTGATTGGCGCGAGCGGAAGTACGGGTTACTGTATACCTTGTGGTAAAAGCTTTTGGCGTGTAGAAGATCATAGATGCTCTAATAAATGTTATAAATGGTTTCAATCACCACAGTGTGAAATAATTGGTGACTTAAAAAATGTGACTTATGCAGTCGATGGTTTATCAATAACTGTTTCAAAAATTAGTTGGATAAAGGTTCGTTTAATAAGTTATCCACTATTTGCGAAAAAATAAAAGTTTGTTGAATATGTTGTAAAATTGTGCGAACAAACAAAAAACAAATACACACTTGTGGAATTTCTTTTTGCAATACGTGTAATAAACGCTTACCTATCAGTCACCTCTGTCATATACAGCCCAATAAGATGTCTGATAACAAAGCGCCGTTCGTAGTACTGTATTTTGACTTTGAGACGCAACTGTGAGTATCTGTATAGGGTGACGACGAAAAAGAAATTTATGTTGTAAATCTATGTATCGTAGAACAAGTTTGTAATTTTTTTATCGATTTGGAACAAGAGTCAGTTTTAACGCAATGCGACCACTGTGGAATATGCGAATATATTTTTTGAATTAATCCGATTAAAAAATTAATAGATCTCACGCTAGATCATCAAAAACATTTTCAGCGAGTTGTCTATATTTCCCACAACGCCCAAGGATTCGACGCACAGTTTATTTTTAACTATATCGTTAAAACACACAGCGTGCAAGTGACACCATTCATTATTATGAATCGGTCTAAAAATATTTTGACGGAATATATGAAGAAGAAATTATCAATAGTCTTAATTAATTTCACATTCCACGTTTAGAAAAATCATATGAAAAAAATAAAAAATATGTTTCTCAAAATTTTCTTAACGACCCAAAAAAAGAATGGATACTAACTTATGAAAAATAAATAATAGAAAAATAGCCAATACATGACTCATTAAAAGTAGGGAATTTTAAGCGAGAATGTCCTGCTATTTTAGTTTTATTTATGTATCTAATTACTACCTGCCTCCACATTCTTCGATAGTTAATAAATAATCAACGTCTGCACAAACATTGAGATGGATGTTTATACTTTATTGTTTAATAAAACGTATTTCAAGAAATTTCACGTCAGCACATTCTTCAGCCTTAAAAAACAAAATTGGCTCAACGGCAGGTACACGAGTAACTGTAGTTATAAAACTTTAAGAAAAATGTATCCAGGAGGCAGTCCTAGCTGTAAGTTTAAGCAGCAGTGGCGATGGCGGTGGTGGCGGTAAAAAGATTACCACAAATCAGCTGTTAGGTGGGCGACCATAGACTAAAACTGGGCACTGTTGACAATTTGATGTGCGAATTATCTGAAAGTGGTGGTATTGTCGACTTATTTAATAAAGGCAGTTATCGTAACAATTCAAGTGTAATCTTTATCTCGCAAAATACATTTTATCAAGGTAAGGGCCAGTGCGATATATCGCTAAACTTACAATATATTGTCATTCCAGAAATTTACAAGATCGTGCACAAATACAACAACTTCCGACAAGTATGTCTGAAAAATCCTCGGTTTTTGCAAGAAGCGTATTGGGACGTTACTTCCTGACCATTTGGTTAACTTTTTTTTAGATCTCAAGTAAAATACACTGGACAATTGTCAATTTTGAACTTGTTTTCTTCTGGATGACGGATATAAATCCCTTGGACGAAGCATGCCATCACCACGATCTTGCATACGCTACGGAGAAGACGGGTCAACATCTAAAAGCCGGCGTTGGCTGAATTTGCTTTTTCGCGTATGCTTGCCGGAAAAACACCGCTGAATGAGCGAACAGTTGCTCTATTGACAGCATACTGCATATATGTAGCAAGATCACATTTGAGAAGTTTTTTTCTCGCATCAAGAGAGCCATTCGATCTACGTCTGAAAAGAAAAAGAAGAATAAGAATAATGTATTAGACTTTGCAAAAGCTGTACTTCAGAGCGGCGCGACCAACTGCATACGCTGGTGGTAACAAACTCGTAAGTGCTGTCAAAAATAAATATTTACGATCGAACGTAATTAGTTGGCTAGAGAGTCAAGATGCCTATAATTCACATAGACCCATAAAGAATCGTTTCCTCAGAAGAAGCTATAACGTGCGTAATTTTGACGATATGGATTTAAGAGCCTTAAAAACTTACAATGATAGCTACTCTTATGTTATCGTTGTCGTCAATAGCGTCAGCAAATACGCTTGGGCAGAACCTGTCAAGGATAAAACATCAAAAAACGTTGCCCAAGCATTTCAGCATATATTATTAAAAAGTGACGGTCGTACATCAATGTTCCAGCAAACGGATAAAGGTAAAGAATTTCGAGGCCGTAAAGTGCAATCCGTTGTACGAGGATATAAAGTAAAATACAGAGTAGCACGTAGTTTACAGATGAAAGCTGCAATAGCTGAACGTTTACGTTGCCTTGCCTGGCAACAGTAGAGTGCAGTATTACCCTGATAACACTACTACGCATTACCGTAAAATGCATACCACGGCTACACATTAATGTACATAGAGAATGTCCTGTGATTCATGTAGATCATTGCATATGCCCCGGTCTATTCGCAAATATAGAAAAAATGATACAAGAAATAATTAGTTTTGATACTTCGCATAATCACGTAGTTTTCAGTTTGGAAAGGATGGTTACGTAGTGGCTAAGTTAGTCTGTTCCGAAACAGCGCGCAGTAAATATACGTATCGCTTACTTTTATTAAAAAACTTACGTAAGATCTTAAAAATAATGAAATTCGATCAGTTCATCAAGCAAATATCGCCAACGCTTTACCGTCGATGCTAATGATTTACAGTGACTTTTGCGAACCATTCATTGCAGGAGTCGTTCAATCGAGATTGCAGTGATCGGTGTCGTTGGATCTTTAAGGTTACGCGTACGGTTGTGTCAAAAATAAAATTTTCTCACCTCCTATGTATATACCATTGTTATATAACTCATTTCACAACATTGAAATCAATATAAGGGACCAGATTGGTAGGCCTATACCATTTGACTTTAGGACGGTGATAGTAACGCTTCATTTGAAACGAATCGATTAAAAATTATGGATCCCTGTGAGGACTACTTTATCGCACAAAGTGGCGGTGGTAGAATTCTGACTAAAATTTATGGAAACGGTGGAGGAGGTGTTGGACGCATTTACGTAGGGTTCCCCTATCAACGAGGACATGGAGGTATCGGTTCGTTTCTTGTCGGAGTATTTCGACGGATTTTACCACTCATCAAACTAGGTGCCAAAGCTGTTGGCAAAGAAGGTGTTCGTGCTGGTATGAACATTATGTCTGACGTTACCAATATAAATATACCTTTCAAAGATACATTTTGCACGCGCATGATGGAATCTGGTAATGTGCTAAAGAGAAAAGCCAAAGAAAAATTGGACAAACTTATGGTAGGTTCGGGATATGAAGTTGGCCGATTTGACGAGCCGTTTCAGTTGCAATTGCTTCGTAGAACTGTGCAGTCAAGGCGTCGTAAGAGTAAAAAGAAAAAGTTAAGAAAACGCGCAAACAAGATAAAAAGAAGAAGAAGAGAAAAAAAATTAAAAAAGAAGAAGAAAAAGAAAAATAAAATTGTAAGAGATATTTTTAAAAAAATAAAAGAACTGTAAAAGAAAAATTTAAAAAAACATTCCATACTCGCATAGTCGTTCGTGGGAGTGTTTAGTCTAAGGTTCTTTTGTTTGATACTCCACCGACTCAAACAACTATCGAGGAATCGTACTGGATTAAATACAAGCCAATATCATCGCTCACGGATGATTCACCGATCAAATTTGTCGTACTTAGTAATGATGACGAATGCATTGATTTTGCACACACGATGCTTAGTCTTCGTGTCAAGTTGGCCGTCTATGAAAATAAAGAATTGAATGCTGATGTAGTATCTAAGATCTCAAAAGTGGGACCAATAAATGATTTTATGCATTCGTTGTTCTGTCAAGTCGATGTATTTTTCAATTAGAAACCTGTATCACCTCCTAACATTGCGTTCTCTTATAGAGCGTATTTGGAAACTTTATTAAATGATGGACCTGCGGCAAAATTATCCCACTTAATGAGTGCCTTATGGTGTGATGATATGGCGACAAAGATAGACAATGTGTTAGATCTCAACGTTGGGATCATCAAGCGACGCGCAATGTACATTACTACCAACAAGGAAATCGATTAATCTGATTGGTCATCTTCATTGTGATGTATGCAATTAGGAAAAATTACTCATCAATGTCGTTGAGGTAAGAATGCGATTAGTAAGATCTCGCGATGCATTTTGTCTTATAGACACTTCAAACTTGGATTCCGTTTGTATCGAAGAAGCAAATCTTTTAGTCACACAGTTAAAATAACTCCATCTGTTCTGCTAGCCCATTTTAAAGCTCTGTCAAAGAGCATGGCAAAATATCTGCTCACGCTTGTCGAAGTGAAAGCTGTGACGATACATAGTGGCATTCATAGCAAAACTTTGGATAGTATTATTTTGGGCCAGTCACCTAAGCGAATAATTGCGGTTTCGTTAAAAACAGGCTTATAATGACGATCGCACTATGAATCCATTTAAATTTCATCATTTCAATATTAATTTTCTTTGTTTGTACATTGATGGCGCAAAGTAGAGTATTTTGTTTTTTTTTCAGAATCAAATATCTAAAGAACAAACTGAGATGGAATGATAATTTTTTCGAGCATACTCGTAAGTTCATGCGGAATGCGGGAATAATATTTAGAAAAGTAATTTTTTTTTCTTTTTATTCTTTACATTTCACACAAAATACACGACGTTTTTTCAGAAAAACGTGTAAAAATGTTTTAAATTTAATCCAATTCTTTCTTTAGTCTGCATAAAAATATTTGATATGAGAATTTAGGATGTTATTGACTATATTATTTAAATATGAGTACCTTTTATTGCTGAACATAACCTTAAAATGGCAAAAATCAATTTATTTTGGTATTTTTTTTTAATTTTTTTTTTTTTTATCGGAATAGATTTCGATAGAATAATGATTTTTGTTGAAGCATACTTGTAAGTTAATGCGGAATACGGAAAAAATATTTATAAAAGTTTTTTTTTTCTAACTCCTAAATCTTATAAAAAACTTGATTTTTTTTAGAAAAACGTATTGAAATGTTTTAAATTTAACCAGATTCTCTCTTCAGTCTGATAAAGCTGTTTAATATGAGGTTTGAGGATGTAAGTGTCTATATTATTTTGATATAAGTACCTTTCAATGCTTGCGATAACCTTGAAACAGCAAAAAGCGATGTACTATAATAACAAACCTTTTATCTTTCACACCAATCAAAGTTAAAAATGTAAATTTAGATTAATCATAACAATAACATATGAAGGGTTTAGGTTTTTTTTGGTGTTCCATTTCAATACGCTAAAATTTTTTTGACCTCTTTTGACAGAGGTGTTACACTGCATTTGTTTGTTTTTTTTGTCAATATTTATTATTGAAATAAGGAGATCGGACAGATACATGGCTCTATCAGACATGTCTTTGGTACGATGAGTTCTGCTGTCTTGTCTGGCACGATTTGAGAAAAAATTTCTAAAATAATTCTTTTATTAATTCTTAGAGTAAACATTATCTGCATAATATTGCAGCTCAAAGTTTAAATAGTTTAGTAATACATTACGTATAATATTTGTGTCATGATTCACATGCATCTTCTGAGAAGTAGGCCATGGGCATTGGAAATTTTCTCGAGATTGTGCACCCATGCATAAGTAATTTGCGTACCGAAAGGCTTAGTCTTGACCATTCATACAACTTGTAGTTGAATTTATACGTTTTCAAGCAATACTTTTCTCGTATTATCGAAGTCCAAAGATTTCTTGTATTTAAAAGCAGTTACTATGGTAGCGAGATTGCATACGAGGGATCCTCAAAACACCTACGAGCTGCATTACCTGTATTTGTTGTTCCATGACCTTGGATTATTTGATCAGTTCGTATATGCAAAGCTTGATGTAATTCATCTTTTTTTTTTGCTTTTCAACAGCTTCTGCTTCTTAACATTGTAAAAAACCATATTACTTTCATTACTTAATACCTAATTGTGTTTAATTTTTAAGGTAGAAGTAGGGTTAAATAGTTTTGAATCAAAATTTCGCTCGATTAGTGAATTACAAAAATGACTACAATCTTGCCGTATTAAGGGGTACTGTATCTTAGTCTATTAGGTAATCAGATTTTTGAGCTCGACTTCTTTTGTTTTTCAGTTTTACAGCTTACAAATATGATAATTGGTTTAAAATTTTTAAATCATTTCTTACCGATCAGGCATCAATTTCAAAGTAAAGTCTTGTCAGTAGTTTCACTTAATCACCAGTGACTATTGTTATTGGTGAATCAGTAAAATTTTATTAATGTAATTTAGAGAGTATATAGATTACCCCCACAACTACCTTAGAATATATGTACTCGTATAGCAGTTCACATCATTTTTTACCCGTAACATTTGATGTTACATCCCATTGTTCAACTAGAATTCTGTGAGCAAGTTGTGTGCAACATTCAAAACACTTTATTTAACAGTAAAGTAAACTCATTCCATATAAAAGGTTTTCCTCCTTTGTAGTGCAATTATTCTTTATGTTACTAAATTCGCAAGTTGTCAAATATCACTTTGGACAACGTTGACTGGAGCTATTATTAACTATGACATCAAGGGCTTTGCCGTCAAACATTGTCTGTTTAACGTTGAGTGTCACATTAACCAGCTTATCATTAGACATTCTGAATGAATGGTACGAAAGACTTAATATGTGATCCTGAAGGCTCTTAATTTTTTGATTGATAGATGTAGATTCTTCGTTTTCAAACGATATTTTTATAGGTCTACAAAATCGTGTGTTTGCAAGAGTTGGATTGATCCAATTTTTTCTGCTGTCAACTAAACTTTCTAACTTTATAATTGTGCAATGAGAAACAAATAACGACTGATGAGGATCATAGCTGATACTGTCTTAATTCTCATAATGTAACTGCGGATTAACGTATCCGGAAGAACTATCAAAAACAGTAGATACTAATAATTCTGTTGTAAAAAAAGATTAATATGTTAAATGTTTATCTAATGTATGGTAATGTCTCTCAAAAGTAAAAAATTTAATAAAAATATTAGGCAATCACAGAATGTAAATATATATTATTACAATTGTTTAACAAGTGATTAAAATTTTTTCAAAGTCAGTATCTCAAATTTCGTGAATATATAACAGAAAAACTGTGGGTTTTCCAAAAATAATAAGGAAGTCTGTTCAGCTTGTAATGGAATATTTAAAAAGATTTTTCTAGAATCTTAATTTCTAGTTATTTTGTTTAAATAATTGCATGAAACAAATAATTCAGCTTGGAACTCAAACATTTCAGATTATACGCTCAATATTATAATTAATAACGTTAAGTTTCCTTTTCAAGTACCCAATGGCTACAGAGACCTTTTTAGCATCAGGACTGATTAAGTAAACCACAAGAAAGTGTCCCTACACACCTAATCATAATATTTGTCTCGCAAATGTATATTCGCGTAGGGTTCGACTATGCTAAACAAACCTATTTTTTATGCATATTAAAAAAGAAAATAGCACCTAAATCGGCAAGGTGCATTTCTTCCCAATTCAATGCTACCGCACAAGTGCTCAGCTGTTTCGCGAAGAAGATCTTAAAGACAGACTTTTACTTCAATTTTAGATGTAATGTTATTCATAGGCTTACAATCCATTTTTGAGGTTAAAATCTCCTTGAAGTTAGGATATACACGACAATTTCGTGCATGACTGTCGGAAACGAGTTTACCATAAGAATCTTTGTAATAGTCTCTATCCTAATAGAAAGCGAATGCTGATTCTTTTATGTGACATATTTTGGACTGATCGTCCGTTTTCATTTCACTCGGATTATCTCCTTTGTTGGGATTCTTCTTTTTTGCCAATCAAGCAGCAATTTCTATTACTTCTGCATCATTATTTCTATTGTTTAAAATCTCTAAAGCACCACGATATTTTGTAATATGAGACGCTTTAACAACATCAATACTTTTTCTCCCAGAATTATGAAGACCTCTTGCTATCTTTTTTGAATGACCTTGTAGTCTTTTCTTATTTTTTCTACTATTTGGCATTTAAGAATAACTTGAAAAATCTATCAAAATACAAGCACGTATAAATATAAGAAATCCCAAAAGTTTACGTTATTTTTAAAACTTTTTTGTGTAGGTTACTCCGATTCCCAATTAATTATTTCTCAACTTATGCACCTATATATGCCAGTNAAAATGTAGCTACGGACTGTTATAAATTCTAAAAAATATAAATGTCAGCATTTTATAGACCTACATCTTATTAACCTACCTCTGAATGTTTTGTAAAAAATTTACAGGTAGCATTTTTGTACTTTGTCGTTCATACTTGTTTTTCAAGTAATACTATCCAAAATACTTGGTGGTGCAGTTTTTACAAGCTCAAACGTGATTTACCATCCCCAAGCACTTTCAATACTCTCGCTCTTTCGAATAATAAGTAGCACACATTTGTGCTTCAACAAAAAGCAGCTATTAGTCTCTGGTCAATCATCCGACAGTTAATACATTGTAACGAGGAGACAATGGAGCCTGTTAAAAAGAGAGTTATAGGATACTCCCTCCTATAGAAAGTATACGGCTGCTCAGTGGCTTCGTTCAGGAACTCTCATTAGGTGGTGGGGTTAGCGGAGGGAGAGGGGTGGTCTTCCCACTTCCGAGTAAGTGAGCGGTGGCACAGTGGTTTGTTCGAAAACTCTCACTAGGTGGTAGGGATTTGTTGTGACTGGCCACTGTTTCGCAATAACTACTTATACTTCATGTACATACGTGGCATTAGTTCAAGCATTTTGGAACGTGGAGGCCATTTTTTCATCGTTACAATAAATATGAGTGAGGCTCCGCCCCTTTCGCGCTCTGCGCGGCGATCCCCTGATTTTTAAATAGTATTAGCTTAAGTTTACACAGTAGAGTTAAAAAAACGTGCACTACCGCACAAATATTTGCTCTTAACATTACATCCTGATAATAAAAAATTACACCTGAGGACATGGATTATGTAATATCTGCAGAGATTATTTCAAACAATAAAAAAGTTACAAAATTAATTATCAAACACATGCTACACGGCTCACATAATAATAAAAGTCTTTGTTTAAATGAAACAAACAAAAAATGTATAAAAAAATTTTATAAACTTTTCGCTGATTACACAACATTTGAGAAAAAATGGTTATGCTAAATACAAGCAAAGAAATAACACTTGCAAAAATTATCTTTATAAAACAAAACACAAAAAAGAAATTCTAGTTGATAATTTAATGGTTGTACGATATAACTAATTTTTGTTGATAAAATTATGTGAATGCTATGTTGATGTTGTGTATTGTGCTTCTATATAAAGTATTTAGCACATTAATGACTACATTTACAAAAGTAATGATAAAGCATTTCTAGAAATAAAAATTGATAATGATAAGAGGAAAAAATTTTTTTTAGATATTTGATTAAAAAAAAAAAAAAAAAAAAAAAAAAACTTCACTGTGTGGCGTGGCATTCAAGCCCCTTTTAAACCATTACAGCCAGACTTTAAAACAAATAATCTATAAATAGATGCTTATCACACCTTCTTTTTGGATCCTGGTGTTTTCTTTTTCAATCAAGGAAATCACATGGATCTTGAATCTTATCCCAACAGTTACTGCCTCTTTGCTTTTGATTTAACACCAGATTTATCGGCCAACGAATGTTCTCATTAAAACTTGATTAAACACGGAAGCGTTAGATTGGATGTTTGATTTGCCGACGCTCTAACTTTAACCGTTAACTGTATAGTGTATACCGAGTACGATAATATTCTCGAAATCGATGCGTCACGTCAAATAATAGTTGACTTTAGAAGCTTAATGGCACCACTGACTACATATATTTACACTCACTGTTTGGACACGTCAGTTGTCTCTCGGTTTAGTTTCTGTTAATACGTTCAACTAGCCATGAAACGCAATAGACCTCGTAGTAGACATTCAACATTTTAAGATAAAAAAAGACGTAACGGTGCCGAAAGAAATTGCTCTCGTTGCTTTGAATAATAACTTTTTCGCACATTAGGTAGTAACACCTTCTTGTCGCTTGCAAAATTTGAGTAAGGAGGCGCAACGACAAAATATTTGGTTGTCCCGACATCATCATGGACTTGATTTCTTTGAAGATGAAGTATCTTTAAAAAGGATTTTAAAAATTTTGAATGATATTGAAAAAAGCACATTAAAAATTTTTATTTTTGTGAAAAGTAGTACGATTTGCACAAAATCACGAATTGTGAAGTAATAAATTTGGAATACGAGATCGACTGTCCGCCTTTAAAAACCTTATCGTCGAAGGAGTATTGCACACACCACGCATTGAAGCTAGATTATCGAAAATATCGATGTGATTTGAATAATGTTTCCAAATTAAAGTATTGGCTCTGTGAGCATAATTTTGACAAGAAATCATCAAAAACAACAGAAATTTACTATGGATAGTCTGCAGATGTTGCAACTCCTCTCGCAAATCCCTTCGCATACTGTGGGTGAATTCCCGGCAGATCAGATCCCACAGGTGTAGACGAAATCAACAACGCTTGTCATAAACACTGACAATCATACAAAGCTAAGTACTCATTGGATTGCTATGTATGCTGATAAACAAGGTAACGGCTTTTATTTCGATAGCTATGGTGTACAAACGTATATACCGGATCACATTAATCGTTTACGAAAAAATCGTAAAAAACTGCGTTGGAATGTTAATCAGCTACAAAGCCTATTCTTAAAAGTATGCGATCAATTTTTTATAATGTTTCCGTTTTATATGTGTCATTTATTGGGTTTCAGAAAATTTCTGGACAATTGTTCCGACGATTTAAAAAAAAATGACGAAATCGCGAGACGTTTTATTTCGTTAAGATGTAACCACAGAAATATAAACTATGTATCGGGTAGCAGTGGATGTCTAATACAACGCTTACAAAGTAGTTGTAGTTCAATGTCGTTGATATGAAATTTAACTCTAAACTTTTGTTATGTATCATTGTAGTTTTTGTGCTTATAATTTGTAGTCTGCATATTCCAAAAATGTAGCTACGGACTGTTATAAATTCTAAAAAATATAAATGTCAGCATTTTATAGACCTACATCTTATTAACCTACCTCTGAATGTTTTGTAAAAAATTTACAGGTAGCATTTTTGTACTTTGTCGTTCATACTTGTTTTTCAAGTAATACTATCCAAAATACTTGGTGGTGCAGTTTTTACAAGCTCAAACGTGATTTACCATCCCCAAGCACTTTCAATACTCTCGCTCTTTCGAATAATAAGTAGCACACATTTGTGCTTCAACAAAAAGCAGCTATTAGTCTCTGGTCAATCATCCGACAGTTAATACATTGTAACGAGGAGACAATGGAGCCTGTTAAAAAGAGAGTTATAGGATACTCCCTCCTATAGAAAGTATACGGCTGCTCAGTGGCTTCGTTCAGGAACTCTCATTAGGTGGTGGGGTTAGCGGAGGGAGAGGGGTGGTCTTCCCACTTCCGAGTAAGTGAGCGGTGGCACAGTGGTTTGTTCGAAAACTCTCACTAGGTGGTAGGGATTTGTTGTGACTGGCCACTGTTTCGCAATAACTACTTATACTTCATGTACATACGTGGCATTAGTTCAAGCATTTTGGAACGTGGAGGCCATTTTTTCATCGTTACAATAAATATGAGTGAGGCTCCGCCCCTTTCGCGCTCTGCGCGGCGATCCCCTGATTTTTAAATAGTATTAGCTTAAGTTTACACAGTAGAGTTAAAAAAACGTGCACTACCGCACAAATATTTGCTCTTAACATTACATCCTGATAATAAAAAATTACACCTGAGGACATGGATTATGTAATATCTGCAGAGATTATTTCAAACAATAAAAAAGTTACAAAATTAATTATCAAACACATGCTACACGGCTCACATAATAATAAAAGTCTTTGTTTAAATGAAACAAACAAAAAATGTATAAAAAAATTTTATAAACTTTTCGCTGATTACACAACATTTGAGAAAAAATGGTTATGCTAAATACAAGCAAAGAAATAACACTTGCAAAAATTATCTTTATAAAACAAAACACAAAAAAGAAATTCTAGTTGATAATTTAATGGTTGTACGATATAACTAATTTTTGTTGATAAAATTATGTGAATGCTATGTTGATGTTGTGTATTGTGCTTCTATATAAAGTATTTAGCACATTAATGACTACATTTACAAAAGTAATGATAAAGCATTTCTAGAAATAAAAATTGATAATGATAAGAGGAAAAAATTTTTTATACAATTAAAAATAATGTTAACTGTAGATGCTTAACTCTAATGAAAGCTGCCTGGAAATTACAAGAATCCCCACTTCGTGATAGATGTCATAAGGTATTTAATTTAGCAATAAGTTCAGAAAAAAAAAAACTCAATTTTGAGTAAAATACAATTGAAAATATAATAAAAAAATAGCGATCACCACCAACAGCATGGTTTAAATCAAACAAAATTGATGATTTCCTGTAATCACTTAAATATGTTAACATTCCACAGTCTTATATTTTCAGTGACAAATCAAAATTGCACAAAAATGAAAAAATATAAAACTAAATACATCAATAAGAAGTTTAAGCATATTCTCTCCCAGAGGTTCTAAAAGGTTTTTTAAAAATTGATACTAAACAAAGTGAGTGGACAAACATGATTCAAGTATTTGAAAACATTTAATAAAATAACATGTCCAACATTTGAAGTTACTGCAATAGTTATGGATTTAATCTAACACGATAGCTAAATAGATGACATATTTAAAGAAACCAGTATTATTATGTTACCATATCAGTTATAACAATTTTTTGCGTGCTTTCTAATGTTAGAAAATAATTTTAGAAAATGTCCAAGGGGATAAAATTTGGAAAACGTAACAATCATTTTATGAAAGATTTTACGGACAATAATCAAAATCGTGCACCTTTTAAAACAAATTTTATAATTAGAAAACAAATGATTAGAAAATTTTTATTTACCGACACCAACAAAAATTGATATAAAAGAAAAAGTACCGTAAAAAAAGATATTTTTTGTACTCGAATGTTTAATTTCATGTATCATGAACTAAATGAAGATCAAATCACGATTTTCGAAATTATATCTGAACAAAAAGATAAAAATTTTTGCATTGACGGCCCAGTAGGATCATGAAAAACATTTGTATAAAAAACGTTAATTTACTATTTCATTTCTCGAAAAAAAAAGTTTTGGTTATGGCATGGTATAGAATCAAAATTACTTCCAAAATGAATGACCAGTTATACCACATTTTGGTTACCATTAGATCTTCGAAATATAGAAAGCTTATTTTTTGAATTAGAATTGCATAGAAATAAATTAAGAGTTGATTTATTAATGTGGGACACAGCTTCAATGATATCTAAAATTGCTGAAAATTGCTGAAAGAACTTGACGTGTTTTATGTAACATATATAAATGGTTCGATAATAAAATTATAGTTTTTGTAGGTGATTTTCGTCAAATTCTTCCTGTTATTAAAAACAGTGACAAAAGTCTAGTTATTAAACAAACAATAAAATCATTAGTTCCTTTCCCTTTATTTTCAATCTTACAGTTAAATATTAACATGCGTTCTGTTACTGAATTATTTTTTGAATGACTATGGGAAATTTGGGATGAAAAAATAAAGTATTTGGAAATGCAAAAAAATTGAAAAAAACTGATGTTTGTTACAATATTTTTGGTAATTTTACAAATCGGTTAACAAATGGCATATTTTTAACGTCAAATGTAAGTACATTTATCTGGAGTATCGGCGTTGGCTCAGTGGTAAGCGTGCTTGTTACTGATACAACGCTGTTCTAGGGGTCGTGGGTTTGATTTCCGATGAATGCAGATTTTTTTTAAACCTGTTTACATCGAGAAAAGCTCATATGTACCCCCGTCTGTTTGGGGGTGGATTTTTCCGTGGAATTTTTCTTGAGAGTAATTCCAGGGGTTTTCCTATGCCCCACAAGGCTTCGGGCCTGGGCGAATGCGAAACAGTATGAAGGCTAGAGGTGGGGGTTTGTAGATCCGATGCCCCAGGCAGGGATCGCTGGCCTTACCGGTGAGGAGTGGTCCCTGAAACATGGGGCTTCTCCGGGTATGCTAATTAGCCTGGATCCGATGCTTCGACAGAGAGCACTGGCTTAACCGGCGAGGAGTGGACGTCCTATATATATGGAGTCCTCTTCGTGGAAAGGCTACACAGTGGCGGGTAGACCCGATGCACCGTTGGTTTCGAGAGTGTCAGCTTAACTGGCAAGGTGTTTCACTGGAGATACTCGCACTGTGCCCATGGATTATGTATAACATCAGTAAAATGGTTTGGAAAACGGGTGCGGCAATACACCCCCACATATAGGTGGTGAGTGGGTGGCCCCGGTGACTTGGCCGAAGTGTTGTCACGATAACCCAGTAAAAAAAAAAGAAAGTACATTTATCTGTCAAATAACAAGATATTAAAATAGATTTCAGGAGATGCAAATGTTTAGTATTAATAGTGCCACTAATAATGGAGTAGATACAACTTTTGAAAATATTCATGCAAACTTTTCTTTCGAAATATTACATAGTATCAGAGAAAGTCCCTTACCCCTAGAGTTAAATCTGAAAGTATGTGTGATAGTAATGTTAATAAGAAATTTGAGTAGAGCTAATGGTTTATGTAATGTGAGTCACGTCTGAAAACTGCGAAGTATTTAAATAGAACATAGAAGCAGAAGTTATAACCGGACAAAAAAGTTGGAAGAAAGTTTTTATACCTAGAATAACTTTGAGTCTAGCAAACACATCTATTCTGCCATTTATTTGATACAGAAAACAATTTCCATTAGTTCCGAAATTTTCTATAACAATAAATAAATCAGAAGGTCATAAGTTCGATACAGCTGGCTTATATTAAAAAAAACCGTTGTTTCCTTATGGTCAGTTGTATGTAGATATGTCTTGATGTAAGGATTTAAATAACACAATAGTTCAAATAAATTCAAGAAATAATAAAAAATTTAACATTTTATCCAAATCGAAACATTTGTTATACAATTCATACACAACATTATTTTTTAATCAATAAGTTTGTGTAACATTGTAATAGTGAAACAGTGGAATACGGTGGTTATATATTATTGTGGTCTTATCACTGTTTTTTTATTAACATATTAATCAGTTGTATTTTATAAAAAAAATTAAGTGATCAAAACATATTGCACAATGAAACTGTTTTATAGGGCTTGCAAAACGCTTCAGAAATTGAAGAACATAATGCGTCAAAGCAAAACCTTTTGGGTGGTATGGAAATCTGTTCCATAAAATAAAATTTATTTGTACATTGTAATGTGCCTATGGGGATGGCGATCGACGACTTTTGTACGTGAGAGGGCAGCAGGGAGCCAAGACTCCAGCCAATAAGATCAAACAGCTCTATTTTCAAAACCTTGAACTCAAAATTTAAGCTTTTTAACATTTAACGCCACTACTCATATCTTTCTAAATACAGGTTCAGTTAGAAATTTGAATCCTTTTTTAAAAGAACATCTTGTCATTGACCAATTACCAAGCATTTTTCTGTTTAATGTCGTGTTACTCTAAAAAAGTTATTTTGGCACGTAGCAGATAGTGAGCAGAAGATAAACATTATTTATAGAGATATACAGAATATATGATTTGTCTTCTTGAACCTTCTTGGCTGGAGTCTTGGCTCCCTGGCGCCATCTGAGCCAAGCTTACTACGTCGCCATCCCCATACATTTATTCCTCTTTGTATAACAAGGTGAGTGGGAGAGTATGCGGTCGAGACAGTGAGGGAATAAAATGAATTTGGTGGGAGACAAGTGGTAGAGTGCTTAAAGTTGGGAGATAGAGTGGGGAAGATGTCACCCAAGAAAATATTTGGTTAGAAATCTCGTAAAAACTATCGGATAACGACGGGATTTGTGGGGGCGTTATGGGGAAGCTGTGGGGGAGTATTAAAGGAGCGTGGGAAAGCGGTGCTGAGCGGATTGGTGGGGAGTGGGGGAGCGTAAGAAAAAAAGTGATAGCCCCACATGACACAACTATATAATGTAGGTAGATATATATAAAGGGTAATAGGCTTCGAAGTCCCTCTCCCGCGCTTTCTTTCAAATCTCTAACCCTTTTTGCGTTGCCTACTGCCCTTGAGCCTTTCATGACTTCGGAGTCGGTATCTGTGCCATAGATAATGTTTCTCAAAGGTTGATATGAGCTGGTAAACGAAATGAGGTTAAATGAAAACTCGCATACGTACTCTATCTCCCTCTTTCAAAGGCTTGCTAGATAGTCCTTTTAGTCTTGATACTCCCAGCTTACTCTCAACGAAGTCTTGGTAGCTTTAAATACATTCTTTCCTCCATTTATTTTCGCAATCTAGCTCGCATACGTCTCACCTTTTTTCAAACTGTAAATATTCGCATACACACTCATACTTAATTATACACACTCATACGCATTCCCGGTGCATTACGATTTTCATTAATCTCAGTAGTTATACTAATATTTCAGTATAATACTCCCTCCATTAATCTAAAACTTACTAGCTATCATAATTCACTTGTAAATTTGTTTTCCCAATTCAAGAAAAATATTTAAAAAACAGTAACAGACGATGTTTGTTACGTTTTCATTTGAAATAAGAAGTGCACAAGTCAATCTTTAAAAAATCTCAAGTAAATAGTATATCAGTACTTGTAGTGGTTGTTGGATAAGGTGTAAAGAATAAAAAAAAAAACTCTTATAAAAATAAATTGCTAGTTTCTGAATTAAGGCAATCATTTGTAGCTGAATTACATGTGAACACAGATGGATATTAGACATTTAGGAATCGAATAAAATGAATATCCATCAACAAATGCTAATTATTATTGAAAAAAACATACCATCATACTTTATTAGGTTTGCTTGATTTTTTATTACCAATTTTTCAACTCCTAACAGACGTGTAAGGTTACTTATTACATAAAATGCCTAATGTAAACATCAATTTAATTGGGCTTTTTAGAAATTCTGATGTGATCGAAAACCATTGATGCGATAAGAAACAAATTTCGGAATTCCAAGAAGATTTCAATGATGTCCCCATGACATGAATAAAGGACAACGTCCTTTTATAGAGTTCAGACGAATACTATGCCCTTTCTTCTAGTTCGGACGAAACCTATTCCTTTTTTTGGTTCCGAACGAAAACTATGCCCTTTTCTTGATCCTGGACAAAGACTATGCCCTTTTTTTTAATCCAGACAAAAACTATGTCATCGTTTCTGAGTCTGGGCTAAAACTATGCCCGTGTCTGGACGAAAACTAAGTTAAAAAACATTCAAGTATTACTTACTGACCCCTCTTGTGCTGTACTTCCCCTAAAATAAAAAAACCCCTCCAGATTTGCTGACTCATGCTTTTGGCGGCTAACAGCCACTAGTACGCTGAAAGAAGCTAACGAAAATGAAGCTCCTGAAAACGATTCAACATTTTATGTTAAGATTTCGCGGTACCTATATCCAAGTATCTACGGATACCTTTGAATAAAAAAAACCACACGTATTCATTATTCTTAGTAGGTCTAGTGGCTTTAGTACTTAGAGTTTAAATAAGTGTTTGAAAAAAAAGAGAATCAGCTTTTTTAAAAGATTTCGTAAAGTGTATATTACAAAAACTGTAGGCAACAACCATACAAATATAAATATATCTGACTATATATCTAACTACAAACACAAATGTAGGGTAAGCTTAAATGAATTTCACTTCATCCGGGCTCCAGAAAAGGTTTACATCTTAGTCTAGACTCAGAGAAAATGGAATAATCTTCTCCCGGACTAGAAAAAAGGGCATAGTTTTCGTCCGGACTACACAAAAGGGCATAGTCTTCGTCCGGACGCAGTAAAAGGGCACTTTCTTCGTCCGAGATCTTAAAAAGGCATAGTTTTCGTCTGGACTAAACAAAAAGGCATAGTTTTCGTCCGGACTTAGGAAAAACGCATAGTTTTCGTCTAGGCTTCGAAGTAGGGCATAGGCTTCGTCCGGGGCGTCGATACATTCTTAGTGATTTTGTTATTCAAAATAATAACAATCTGTTATGTTAAGAAAGAAAAATATACATGAAATAACAATAAATTATTATTTATCAATTTGCTTGACTATCAAATTATTTAAAAATTCAACTGTTGATTACAGTATACAACTTTAAGAGTGAAAACTAAAACAATACTCATTTTTTAATGGAACCTTAAGATAGTAAAAAAAATTTCGCCCCGAAAAAAAGAAGTTTAAATGGAAGAAAAATTGATATGTTGTGCTAAAAAACCCCAGCAAAATTTTATTATATCTTGTTAAGCTTCTTTAAAAAAAGTTATAAAGGTTTCTGTTTGTACAGAAACAATTAAGAAAACTACACTTATGCAAGCACAAATCACTGAAATTTATTTACTCCCTTTTTAATGCACTATGCTTGCAGAGCTACCGCTGTGGTATACCGCTATCACTGAATAAAAAAAAATATTAAAATTTAAAAAATGAATGTATTTAAAAATGTCTAAGAAAACTACAATCTGAGTCATGAAAATTTCAGAAATGGTTTTAAGTTAAAATAATGACATGTTTTTATTGTTAACGCTTAACATATTTGGTTGAGTGTGTGAGCAAAAGAAAGCGAAATGGTTTGGTCCTAGGTACGCCGTGTGAAGCTCCCCGCTGGGGTTTTAGTAGATTTATGCTCACACCTTACGTCATGAGTGTGTTTTTATGCTTCAGTTCACTGAAGATGTGTGCGTAGACCTCTGTTACGTTCCTTTCTCAAGGCCAGTGCATTTGAGGTAAGTGGCCTAACTTTCTTTCTTCCTTGATCAGCCCTGTTCGAACTAACACCTTTCAGCAGCGCACCATCAAAAAAACACTACGAAAGAGCAGCTCTTTGCTCATTTCAACTTGTCGCAAGAACGACAATTATTCTTGCCTGGTTCGAGCCTTAGTTTTGACTTGATCTTGAAGAACAAGTAGTATTTTTTTATTAATCTTGTTTATCATCTCATGGATCGCTTGAGTGTCTCTGTTAGAATCTAAGTCATTAAGTAGCATTTAATTTGTTAATTTAAGAACTTTGATCGATGAGTACAATACATGTCATCGTGCTTTGCGTTTTCTGATACCGATTAGAGCTCAATCCATCTGGTACATTGAAACTTGTATTGAATACGTTGTTAATTATTGTTTATTGAAAGAAGGAACTTATTTGTTTTATCATCATCTCTATTTATTATACTAGAATCTTACAAAACCACTTTGATCCACAAAAATTTTTTTACATATTTGATAAGTCATATGTTGAGGTATTGAAACAAAATTTCTATGCAAACTAAGACAATACGTCATATTAATTATATTCCGTCAAAATACTTTAGTCTTGAGTGATAAAGACTAATTCTTGACAGAAATTAAAAATAAATTTTACCTAATTAATTTTTTTAGATTTTTTTTTAATGCAGGATTTGAAAAAAAGTGCGAAGTTAAAGATACTAACGATTTAATCATTTAAACAGCGCTTGAGAAACCTCGTCAGAATGTTATGTAATTAGTAGCGATATTTTAATACCTCAAGTGTTTAATTAGGCTCTGGTACAATTAATTTTTATTTTGTAGAAATAGAGTGAAGTACTTACAAAATAAAAGTATAAAATAGTAACGCATTGACTTGATTACTTGTAGAATGAAATGAGTTTCATGAATTGTTTATGTGACAGGGACACTACCGTAACCGTGTAGAGAAAAATGAAATTCATAAGTGTTTTTACACTAATGTTGACGTTGCAACGACTACGTCAAATTTTTCCCAATTTTTTAGGACCATTCATAAAAAAAATTCTATTAGATTCCACACAAACTGTTTTAAAATTTTCTCTTATATTATCATTTAACCAAACATACATAGAATTTAATATGTATTTACAGAGGACAACTTCTTAAGTGCTTTCACTTTAGTTTAAGCTAAGTTTTTTTTGAATTAGTCAATTGCATGATAAGCACAATTTACCTCATATTCATAAATTAAATTAATGTGCAGAAAAGCATAGCTCTTTTTTAGTATAAAGAATATCTTCCGTAAAAAAATAGTTAATTTCTCGCATACATCATCGCCTGAAATAATTTCTGATATTAAAAATCATGAAAAAAATTGTGGGTTTTAAAATAATAGCATGATTGTGCCAGTCTTTTTAAAAATTTTTACAATTTGAGTATCATGACTAATGAAATTTATAGAGATTACAGTACCTATAATCGTTTTATATTTAGTACCAATACGTGTTTTATATTTTTGAAAACTGTTTTCTTATGCTTTAATTTTCATTATTAATTTCAAAATAATTTGCTTGTCGTTGATAGAAAATTTCATATTTATTTGCCTGCTGTGAAAATACTGCTATGTTTTCTTTTACATTTATTCTTTTTAAATATTTAGGTTATTACTACAGTTTAGTTTTCTAGAAAATGAGTGGTTATTCATGATTTTATACAACAATCGATTACATTCAACTCAAACTAAGAGTGTCTACCTTTTTAATTATGATTTTCACTTTTTAGTCCTTTTTAAATTTAATAATTACATACTTTTGAGATGTACCGTAAGATTAACCTTTTTCTGACTTCTACTTTTAAAATACAGCGTACATAAAGTTATTATTTTTTATATGATAAAATAAAAAGTATGCAAAATGAAACTAGGATATTTTAGATTAATTAATTTAAAAACCGAATGTAACTACCATTTGAAGGGTACTGTTGTAGTGCATTACATTTTTAAAATTCGTGGAACTTCAAACGTATAGTTGTGATTTTAATAAATCAATCTAAACAATCGAAACGTATATTTTTAAATTGTGTTTGTCAACTATAACTGATCGGACAGTTTGCATTAAATAGTTCTTTAACCACAATAATAGTTCAAAAAATTGATTGAATTAAATTAATGTAATGTACACTGTTATTTCACAAAGTAACTTTATTATTATTTTTAAGCAAATGTATATACAAAGATACAAATAGTTATTATATTCTTATTGTTTATTTAATTTGTATTCTATTTGTATATTATAAAAAGGTTTCGGTAGGGCTTATAATATTTCTTCCCACAGCCCTTCAAGTACCCCTTACAAAATAAGGAAAAAATCGCTTATTTTTTCCTTGTTTTATAGGCTTGGTTTTATGTTAAACCTTTCACAGCTTCTTTCAAAACCCTATGACTGCCTCACTCAATTTCTTATAGCCCACTTCAGTTTCTTTACGGGTATAACATCTATGATTTCTGTTAGTCTAATGAGAAAATTTGATCATTTTTATAGTCATAAATAATAATAAACACCTTTTTCTAAGTAAACATATGAAGCTTATTAATTATAAACATTACTTTTAAATTTTTTTTATGAATATTTGGTTACGAGTCTTTTAATTTTTTAAAATAACTTTTATTATATAAACACAAA